>QJPP01004367.1:0-133252 GCA_003996215.1 Jaltomata sinuosa
ATTTTATTAGCATCGTGCGTGTATTTGAAAATATTTTATTTAAAAGTTGAATTTGGTAAAAATTATATTATTATTGCCTTTTCAAAATATTTTAAAGGTTTATGAAAAATATTTTGTTACGATACAATTGTATATGTATTTATTTTATAAAGTTTTTATACATTGTAATATTTTAACGGAGATAGTAAATTTAGTTATATTAAAGATTATTATTATAATATAGTAGGTTTTATTCGAAATAATTTTCTAATAATTATGGTATATTTAAAAATCTATATTTATTTTACCACGAATTTATACAATACCCGAGTATATACCTAACGGGGAGAATTTGTTGCCCCCTCCACTTCCACATGGAAGTGGAGGCCTTGTACAACAAAGTTAGGCAGCATGTAGTGGCAACATAGGAATCTTCCTATAATATTCACATTTGTGACATATCAACCTAACTTCTGTACTTAATATTCTCTCATATTTGAATTGTTCACATACAAGCATGCTTAGGCGGACAGGGATTTTTGTTGGAGAAAGCATTTTGTTCTTATTTGTTCTTATATTTGATCACGTAAAATAGAAAATCAATTATCTACGTCAAGTTATTCAAGTCCGAGTTCGAGTGTGATTTCATTTCGAAGCTTTTCGGAGAGGTTCAAGCTTGTCATCGGACGACATGTAGGTTACGGTTTAATTTTCCTAGACTCCGCATATATAGAATAAAATTGTATTAATGGACATCCTTGGGTTGGTTTATTAGGTTGGTACCACAGACCTCGACCGCTTTATTCATGTCCGCCTACTTTTGTTCCTCCGTTGCTTATAGTATTTGCCGATATATTTTATTTACCCTTGTGGCCCTGTGAGGCCTTGTTGACTCTGGAACATAGAAGGTGGGATTTTGGGAATATCCGCGAGTCCCGGGCATAGAATTATTCTTCTAGGCTGGTTATGCTTGCTGAGTAGCTGTGGGCCTGTGCAGGGTCGATAGGTTGATTGTGAGCTGCTGGGCAACTATTGTGTGTGATCATACCATTTCCATGCATATAAAGAGGTTTTATCCATGTTTTACTATGGTTTTGGCTTCGGGCCTACTGGCACTATTTTCTAAACCTTGCATGGCCCCGGGGGCCTATTTTGATGGAAATGATTTGGAAATGGTTTGATTTAACTTGTGAATATTTTTGGGCAAGAAAGTAAAATTATGTTTAAAATCATCAGTTTTACGATTATCGCTAGACTCGGCAGGGCCGGGGGGCTAGTTGAGTTTTCTTGTTACTTGAGATGATTTTTAGCCTCGGTCGGACCGAGCACCTGAGATGACTTTTTACTGTTTAGACCCGGCTACGCCCGGGCACCCTTGGAGGGGTTTTTTGAGATATTTTCCTACTATTTTTAGTCCTGGACAGGGTCTGGGCATGCATATTCGAGACTGGGTCTCTATCTTGATATCGAGACTGGGTCTCTATCTTGATACATGTTCTGATACTGAGATTTAGTATGGGGTCTGGGACCTCCATGGACCTTGCCATCCGGGCCAAGGGCTACGGGCTGCGTGTGCCGGAGGAGGGGTATATGGTGGAGTAGAGGTATACGGGCAGTGTCCTTCCATGGAACCTACCTGCTGGGCCGGATCGGCGCCGGAGGAGGTACATACAGAGATACCATTTCACTTGAGATCTTCATGCATCATATCATTCATTGTTTGAGGCTCCACCCTTGTTTGCTGTTTGTTGATTGTACGCTCCGGTAGTATGGGATGCCAGAGGGTTTGTTTTCACTTGTTTGTGTTCCTCGGTTGTATGGGCGGGCGGGGGACTGTAGGTAGACTCTTGCTATTTACTTACAGAATTATTCCCTGTTACGGTTAAGAATGAAATTGGTTACTGCTAAACTGTTAGTTTCTGGATTGAGATTGATATGATTAGTTGAGTTTGATTCATGTCTCTGAGCGTGCCTATCATTACTCTTTCCCTCTTCTTACACTTGAGGTTACCGGTATACCGTCCATTTCGTAAAAATCTTATTTTTGTATACAATGTTGTTGCAAGGACGCCAGGGTGCGTTGTTTCTTTAGCTTTCGACCTGTGGCCTATGGTGTGTATATTCTGCTTATTACGCCTCACAGTGGTTCTGTTGTTTTCCGCCTCTGGGCTAAGTTTCCTGTGTACCTTTCAATTGATTTCTTGTGACTGCTTGCTTTTTATTCAGTCTGTTATAGGCTTTTATCATATACTGTGCCCATTCAGGCCTAATGATACCGTCATGCGGTACCTTATGCTTCGCATTTGGTGCTCACCCCTACCCCCTGCATCTTTGGGTGCAGATCCTAGCGTGGGCCATCGCCGTTAGATTGTTGTGATTCGTGCTTGGAGATCTGTTGGGGACTACTTCAGGCTGAGGGTGAGCTCTTGGTGATCGGAGCTTAACTTTAGTTTATCTTTTGCTTCATGTACTCTATTACCATTCAGAGACATCTGTATATATTATTTGGATCGTTTGCACTCCATGTATGTAGATGGCTCTATACTATGATACCAGGTCTTGGGGGTTTGGTTTAGTTTCCGCATATGTATGTATTTACATTCCTTTTATCTGTTCTCTTCGTCTTGTTCTCTTATTTGTTAGATAGTAGCCCATTACTAACTGTTCTGGGCTACGGGGATTGGTTCACCTACCGGGGGTTGTAGGTGCCATCATGACCGAGAAATTGGGTTGTGACACTACAGTCCCAATGACCGCCCATACAACCGAGGAACACAATCAAGTGAAAGCAAACCCTCCGGCATCCCATACTACCGGAGCGTACACTGAAAACACAGCAAACAAGGGTGGAATCCAATGCATGATATGATATGATATGATATGATGTGTGAAATAGAACCTCTGTATGTACCTCCTCCGGTGCCAATCGGGCCCAACAGGCAGGTTCCATGGAAGTACTCAGTCTGTATACCTCTACTCCACCGTATACCCTTCCCTTCAGCGCACGCAGCCCGAAGCCCCAGGCCCAGAGCGGCAAGGTCCATGGAGGTACCCGACCCCATACTAAAACTCAATATCAAGACATGTCATCCGGAAGCAAGTCCGGGATCAAGATAGAGACCCAATCTCGAATATGCATGCCCAAACTAAAGTAGTAGAAAATGCCTCAAAAATCCCTCCAAGGGTGCCCGGGCGTAACCGGGTCTAAAACTGTAGTAAATCAAGTCTAGTGCTCTGCCCCGCAAAGACTAGTATCAGTAATAAAATCAAGTCTGGTGCTCTGCCCCGCAGAGACTAGTATCAGTAATAAAATCAAGTCTGGTGCTTTGCCCTGCAGAGACTAGTACTAGTAATAAAATCAGTACGAAAACATCCAAAAATCCCCTTTTCGATCATCAACAGTACCAAAAATGGGCCCTCCAGGGCAATGCAAATTTAGTAAAACTGTCGGTAGTGGCTCGCAGCTAAAACTTTAGTAAAACATGCAGGGGAAAACCTTTTTCATGGATGATATGCTCGCACACAAATATAAAAGTAGCCAAATGGCTCACAACAACTCCTATCAGCCCTGTACAGGCCCAACAGCTACTCAGCAGACATAACCTGCCTAAAAGGATAATCTCATTGTCCGGGACTCGCGGACATTCCCCAATAACCCAACATCTATATTCCAGAGTCAATACAAGGCCACACAGGACCACAAGGGTAATATACAATACTACGCAAATACTACAAATAACGCATGAAATAACGGACGAACAAGGTGGAAAAGGTCTGGGGTACCAACCTATAATAACCCACCCAAGGATGTTAATTAATGCATTTATAGCCTATATACGCAGAGTCTAGGTAGGAAAGCCATAACCTAAATGTCATCCGATGACTAGCTGCGGGAACGGCGTCGTCCAGGCTCAAACTGCTCCGGGAAGCTCCATATTAAAATAATACTTTCAACTGAAGTCCCAAAGGCGTCTCTATAAAGCCTGACCGACCAAGGTAATGGAACAATTGCTAGAATCGACGAGGCTGAAAGAACGAGCCATAGCCATTTGATAAGGTGTTAATGTCACACTCGTGACCAGCCAACTCCAAAGCATAAAATGAGGCCAATAACAATAACAAATGGCAGCTAAATCCAACAACAATACGCTAACAACATCTCCAAGGAGCGACGAGCTCCCAAGGCACTATTTCAAGGCGTACTTCACATTGTTCAATCCAATAACTATCGTATGCAATCTCAAAAAGAATTGCACAAATTTACCAATCCCTCCAGCACCTTACCAAAACCATTACACCACAACAATACCCAAACATAATAAGATAAAGGGGCTGTCCAAAGCCACAATACCCAAAACACAACTCCGTGGCTCGGAAAGCTGTAAAAATGATACTAGAACATGTAAATACGAAGGAGGATCGTAGGAGGAAGGTTACCTTGATAAAAAGCTTTGAAATACCAAGCTAAACATGATGTTATAAGGACGCACTACGAGCTGTAACAATATACGGCAAGAAAACACGTCAAACATGCCGAGAACAATAAGTTCTCCTCGGAATTGATTCTAAAGCTCAAATTAACAATGAGTCGAGGATTTAGAACTCTTACCTTCCGATAATTAAATGATAATACCATAAAAATATCAGTTCCACGAACTGCCTCCTTGAAGTAGCAACAAACGGAGCCAAAACGACGAGAAAACTATACCACGACGATGAGCTCGCGATGTAGAGCAACTTCCGATAAACTTCCGAATTGAAACCATCAAAGTCCATGGAGTATTTATAAGGTTTATATCTGATTTTGTAAGGTTTTGGACTATTTTAATGGGTTTAAAACGAAGGAGAAGCTGATTTATAAAGGCAAACCGACTTAAGATGTGGGCCCCACTTTGACGTGTCTGCTTGTGCAGTCTTGCAAAAACGTAAATATCTCTCTATTATGAAGTCATATGGACAAACGGTTTAGTGCGTTGGAAACTAGACGTGTAGACCTTCGATTTGGTATATTGGGGGCCCACTAACTCTTTATTTATAGGGAGAAACACCCCAAGACATTTAACCCAAATTTGAAGAGTATTCCTTAAAGGAATTTACAATAACTTTTCCGACTTTTGTTTCGCAACTTGCTTGACTTCAAAAATTATCATACGACCATTTTGCGATTACAATACCTCATAACACATCCCCAAAGGCACGGGTTACTTTAAACCTTCCAAATGGGCGAGGTGTTACACGAGGCATTTCTTTAACTCAAACTTTCGAGTAAGGGATTCCTTTGACCTAGAACCTTGGTTTAATTCTTTGATATTACCAAGAAAGTTGTCGGAAGTCAACGATTACCAAAGTTGAAGCTCTAAAATGAGGAACGACCATAAAGACCAAACAAATGGCCCGGGTACTGAACTACCAGTCCAGACAAGCCATAAGTGACTTGGGCCGCTACAAGTAAGCTCTAATGGTACAAGAAACGCGAAAACGTGTAACTGACCAGAAGGGTCATTACATCATCCACTACTAAAAAGACTTTCGTCCTCGAAAGTCAAGAAGGAAGAAAATACCAGAGATTTAAGAATAGCGGATACAACGCCCGCACTACTCTCTCAGACAACCCGGGTAACCTCCTCGACCAGACGGCACCCAATAGAACAGAACCAAAGAAAGCAACCAAACGTTAATTTCTTACTAGCCAAGCTAGATTTCAACCTCCAAAGATTTGCCAACCCAAACTGAACCTCGAGAATCTTAACCAAAAACCACCTACACAACACCAAACCTAGAGCACCAAGGCTATCAACACATAAAACTCGAATCCTCAAAACTATACCAAGTTTACCAGAAAATCCATCAACCCAAAACTCTAACTCATGAACCCGCTGTTCCGCAAAACCCCTTTTTTTTAACTGAATCCTTTAGCACCACAAACAGGAAGCTGCATACAAGATGAACACTCAAACCACCCTCGAAGCATTAACTAACACACCGGAGATCCATAGTTCCTGCTTATACTTTACCATGAACGAATTCACCCACTTTATTCAAACACGTTTTAAGCCAAGATATAGGCTACTAGCCTTTTCCATCTAAGATAACAACCCGTAGCATATCATTGAAAATGAATTTACCTGCCTTGACTGACCACCAACGAACGAACGAACATTTTTTCTAACATCAAATTCGCTAACTAAACCGTGCCAGGTCTGAATCAGTTGAAAGTGAATGAACCAGGGCAACTTGCCCGAAAGACCCAAACCAAAACCACGATCCTGCAAGAAGTGTGGTAAGCCTACCACAAAGTCTGTAACCATTAGCCAAGATCCCAACTCTAGAAAACACTGCTGCTACTCCGAACACTCGAACACCATTTTAATGTGAAATCGCCTTACGAATCTCACCTCAGGAAGAAGTCCACTATGCCACGAATATCCTAAACATCCTGAAGGCAAAGGAAAAAGGCGCCTGGGGTTCAAAGTTATCATCTAGCCATAGAAATTTTTGCATATACTTTCAATTTATTCCTTTGGCTCGAATCAACCGCTCTACTGGTTCTGCAAACAACCAACCACTTCGAAGCATATATCCTAACGAACTTCTAGTCCATACTGGCCGAGTCTAACCAACACTAGAACCCCACATAAACAACAACTCCAGAGGAATCAATTAAACAAGCTTTCATATCCTCGACAAACGAATGGCGATTACTAGTCTCTACGTATCATCAGAACTCAAAATAGCCTCGCTAGTCTCAACCCGCACAAGCTGACCACATAAAGCATACACCACTGCTGAAGCTCAAACTTACGCCACTGAGTCTGTCCAATCATGGTAGAAGGACCTCGTACTAACAAGAACACTGTTGAAATCTGGAATATCCCACTTCTTGCAGAGGTTTGCCAAGGACTAGGTGTCCAAGGCCAATAGCCGCATCCACAACTGAAGTAAAGAAGCTAAGTTGCCCTCACCCACTGCCTCCCGGCACTAGGATACTGCAACTAAAAAGAAACCTCCACGAACCATCCGATGTAACCTACCAAGCCATGATTCTGAACCCCGACTTTCAAAACTACCAACTAAAGCCTTGGTCAAACCAGGATGATGGCAATGAACCCGTAAGAACCCAAGCCAACTAGGCCTGAATATGCAAATTGCCAACACCGCAGTTGCTACTAAAACAAAACCAATCGATGGAAAACCCACAGCAATGTGTAGACGGCTGAATCGAATCACCGACACACAATCCCAAAGCAAACCTTCATCGCCACCTCATGCAACTACGAGGACACATAAACACATACAAAGAGTATCTCCCTTCTTTTTCAACTAAACAAAAATGCTTCCTTAGCACATACTAAACCTTAAAAATCCTTTCTCGAATAAGAACCTGAAGCCATTACCTTACTACTCATAGCTAAAAGTCAAATTCAATAAGGCAGGAGAACGATGGGTCGGATGCCCAACTCACCTGAAATGCTTACAAATACAAACTAACCACGAGGTTACGATCAAAACTTAGTCGGAAGTGCTTAAAGTCAAGACCCAATCACGATGCCAACATCCAGATCTTATCGAAAGAACTATGATCAAGATTTGTTCCGACTGGAGCTAGGGATACAACCAAACACCCAACGGACCAGGAAGTGGAGAAGACTATGGGAACAACCCACATACCTTCCAACCTCCTAAACTAATCAACAAAGAGGGTCAACTATAGACACTCGGGAGACCAAACCAATCTATGCACACTAGTATAACCAATATCTCCCAGCTGAGGCAAAATCTCAACTCTGTCCCAACTATCGGTAATACACCGAACCATCACACGGATCTCTAGCCACGCTAGATAACAGCCTAGGCAACAACCATCTAGCACCGCTCAACAAGGGCAGCTCAACCACAAGTCCAAAATCACAATGAAACAAGGATAACCCAACTAGAAACAGACTAACAAGAACTACTCATGAGCTACAACTCTGTAAAAACACCTCTCAAGGCTAACTTACCCCAATCCACTACTAAAGAATAAACTATCAATAAAACAATATATCGATATTACAATTTGGGTAGCCATATAACTTAAACAAGTAGCAGGTAGACATATAAGCAATTACACGACAATAGAGATAGAGTCGCAACACGAGCGGGAATAACATAAGTCGAAGGTAGCAAAAGCCCAACCTGGAGCAGCGATATCAGGAACCTCTACCTCTGGCCCACCAAGAGGAGTATCAAGATGATGGGATATAACTCTGGACTAAGTAGTCGAAACTAAAGGCCTAACCGGCCCTCGCTGGGGATAAGATCTATAAAGGTGACCAATCTCTCCACAATGATAACAACCAGGTTGTTCGGGATACACAATCATAGGGTAATTCCTAGCAAAGTACCCATGCTCACCACACCAAAAACAACCTCTACCAGATAAAGTCCAATGGGAAAATCTCACCTCGTACACCAATACCTACAGACAACCCTGCTGAAGAACTGGAAACTCAACTCTAACTGAAGCACCACTCGCAGAATCAGGTACTGAAAAACTCACCGGAAGACTCAGTGTTCTAGCCACAGTGTCCTGAAGTGCTGAGGTCACTATAACTCCAATCAGAGGTTGGGCTAACCCCACACCCCCTATCTAGTGCGGTAAAGCCTCACTCTGGAGTCCTGGTTCTGATAGAAGCACTGAAGCAATAGGCACAGAAGCCTCGGCACCAACCGCTATCACACTTATACGAGGCATCTCAAAATGAATGAATAACCAAAGTCTAGAAGTCAATAGAGCTAGGAGCGCACGATGAGGAGCCAAGAAGATAAAACTTTTCCTAACAATGCCCTGTAGCCTCCCGCAGATAGGATACGAACGTCATCGTACCGATCCACGAGACTCTACTTAGAAACTTGCTTCTGTACCATGACGCCGGTGAACCTAGGGCTCTGATACCAAGCTGTCATGACCCAATTTCTCAAGTCATGATGGCACCTACAACCCCCCAGTGGCGAACCAATACCCGTAGCCCGTAACAGCTAGTAATGGACTACTACCTAACCAATACGCTCAACAAGCTGAGATAAGTAGAAGCAGAATGTAAAGATAAGACAACACGGAAGCAAATTACCCGAATATATACATCATGAAACTACACCAACCCCAAGACTTGGTATCGACAGTACATAAGCTTCTAATAGAATACAAGTGCTAGACGTAACAAAATGATAAGTACAACTGTCTCTGACTATACAAAGAGTAACAGTACAAAAGATGAGATGTAGCAAGCCCCGACCATCAGGCGCTCACCCTAGTCTCGAAGATCCAAAAGCTGCATGAGTCTCCAATGCGTTCAACAGCGAAAGCTCAGCTAATATCTGCACCAAAAATTGCCGAAGTATGGTATGAGCACCAAAACCATGGGTACTCAGTAGGTATCATCGACCGACTGAGCGCATATAAGATATAAGAGCAGTAAGTAACAGATAGCAAGAAAGCAGTCACTGAAGCAATAAGCAAGGCACAAGGAGCTAGCACAGATCATCCATAACCAAGAGCTTCAAGTAACACATGCTAGCACAGAGATACAATCACACAGAATCACTGGTGAAGGAAAGAAGAACGCACCTGGAATCCTTGTACAACAATATAAGTAAGTAGAGAGAGAGTTGAGAAAATGAGTGTATACCGGTAATCTCAAGTAGAAGGAAAAGACGGGGAGAAGTCTTACATATGCAAAATGGAATCAACCAGTATAAGGAAATCATAACACCAATCCAATCACATGATAGCATAACCAGGGCATCACCTCACAAGTACCACCGTAGGATGAAATAACTAGACCATAATAACCGAGAGATACCACTCATCTTCCCACAAGAATAGAACCAGAGTCTCACACTCTGCTCAGGAGGCCACACAAAAGTGCATCAATAATATAGGACTCCCTAGCCCTCACAATAATCAGATATCCCACAAGCGAAACCTCAACAGATTAACCATCACTAATCCTTCACTAATCGAGTGCCAAGACAAGATCTAAACAAAGACAGGAGTAAATATAGTCTACCTACAGTCCCAACGGCCGCCCATACAACCGAGGAACACAATCAAGTGAAAGCAAACCCTCCGGCATCCCATACTACCAGAACGTACACTGAACACACAGCAAACAAGGGTGGAATCCAATGCATGATATGATATGATATGATGTGTGAAATAGAACCTCTGTATGTACTTCCTCCGGTGCCAATCGAGCCCAGCAAGCAGGTTCCATGAAAGGTCTCAGCCCGTATACCTCTACTCCACAGTATAACCCTCCCTCCGGTGCACGTAGCCCAAAGCCCCAGGCCAGGAGCGGCAAGGTCCATGGAGGTCCCCGACCCCATACTAAAACTCAGTATCAAGACATGTCATCTGGAAGCAAGTTTGGGATCAAGATAGAGACACAATCTCGAATATGCATGCCCAGACCCTGTCCAGGACTAAAGTAGTAGAAAATACCTCAAAAACCCCTCCAAGGGTACCCGGGCATAACCGGGTCTAAAACTGTAGTAAATCAAGTATAGTGCTCCACCCCGCAGAGACTATATCAATAATAAAATCAAGTCTGGTGCTCTGCCCCGCAGAGACTAGTATCAGTAATAAAATCAAGTCTGGTGCTCTGCCCCGCTGAGACTAGTATCAGTAATAAAATCAAGTCTGGTGCTCTGCCCCGCTGAGACTAGTATCAGTAATAAAATCAAGTTTGGTGCTCTGCCCCACAGAGACTAGTACCAGTAATAAAATCAGTGCAAAAACATCCAAAAATCCCCTTTTCGATCCACAATACCCAAAACACAACTTCGTGGTTTGGAAAGTTGTAAAAATGATACTAGAACATGTAAATATTAAGGAGGATCGTACGAGGAAGGTTACCTTGACAAAAAGATTTGAAATACCAAGCTAAACATGCTGTTATAAAGACCCACCACGAGCTATAACAATATACGGCAAGAAAACATGACAAACATGCCGATAACAATAAGTTCTCCTCGGAATTGATTCTAAAGCGCAAATTAAGAATGAGTCGAGGATTTAGAACTCTTACCTTACGATAATCAAATGATAATACCATAAAAATATCAGTTCCATGAACTGCCTCCTTGAAGTAGCAACAAACGAAGCCAAAATGACGAGAAAACTATACCACGACGATGAGCTCGTGATGTAGAGCAATTTCCGATAAACTTCCAAATTGAAAGAATCAAAGTCCATGGAGTATTTATAAGGCTTATATCTGATTTTGTAAGGTTTTGGTATGTTTTCATGGGCTTAAAACGAAGGAGAAGCTGATTTATAAAGGCAAACTGACTTAGGATGTGGGCCATACTTTGACGTGTCTGCTTATGCAGTCTCGCAAAAACGCAAATATCTCTCTATTATGAAGTCTTATGGACGAACGGTTTAGTGAGTTGGAAACTTCACTTGTAGACCTTCGATTTGGTATATTGGGGGCCCACTAACTCTTTATAGATAGGGAGAAACACCCCAATACATTTAACCCAAATTTGAAGAGTATTCCTTAAAGGAATTTACAATAACTTTTTCCGACTTTTGTTTTGCAAATTGCTTGACTTCAAAACTTATTATACGACCATTTTGCGATTACAATACCTCATAACATATCCCCAAAGGCACGGGTTACTTCAAACCTTCCAAACGGACGAGGTGTTACACGAGGCATTTCTTTAACTCAAACTTTCGAGTAAGGCATTCCTTTTACCTAGAACCTTGGTTTAATTCTTTGATATTACCAAGAATGTTGTCGGAAGTCAACAATTTCCAAAGTTGAATCTCTAAAATGAGGAACGGCCATAAAGACCAAACAAACGGCCCGGGCACCGAACTACCGGTCCTGACAAGCCATAAGTGACTTGGGCCGCTACAAGTAAGCTCTAATGGTACAAGAAAGGCAAAAACGTGTAAATGACCAGAAGGGTCATTACAGAGATGCACAAGCACATGTGCAGCCACACTCAAGATGCACACGAACTACATAATCAATGGAGAAGGTATTTTTATCCAAATATTTTAGCCAATTTTGGGGAGTTTTCAAGGACAATTTAGGGATCTGTACTACATTTCACTATTCATTTTTGGAAACTTTGGATACCAATTCAAGGACAATTCCTCATGTTTTTATTGATATTGGAGGTGAAGAGGATTCTAACTACTTGGTATCCAAAGTTTCCAAAATGGAATAGTGAAATATAGTACAGATCCCTAGAATTGTCCTTGAAAATCCAAAAAATTGGCTAAAATATTTGAATAAAATACCTCCTCCATTGATTGTGTGGTTCATGTGCAGATCGAGTGTGGCCACATTTGGGCTTATGCATCTCGCACAAGATGCTCAATGTTTCTAGTTCTCTATTTCAGGAGTATGGCCCATGTGCGGCTGCAAAAGGCTTTGTGTGCATGCACAACCCAACCCAATTCTCCTTTCCAGTGTTTCTTCATTATTTTACTAGAATGTGTATTACGTGTGCAACTCATATTCGACTGTACACAGCCTTGTGTACCTGCACAATATTTATTTTGAGAATTTTCATTTTTCAACTCATGGTCTTGGTTGTTGTCCTTATTTCTTGACCTCTTTTTGTTCTAAATCCTTGTTTATCAATATAGCTCTTGATTTCAGCACATATGACGATTGTAACATAAAAATCACTTTAAAACATGAGAATTAAAGAAGTACTTAGTTCTTAAGAACTCAATAAGTTGGTTATTTACCAACTTATCAAACCCCAAAACTTAAACTATTGCTTGTCCTCAAGCAAGAGATTGACTCAACATCAAGAAACTACACTAATACCACAACTACTCAAACAATTTCACTAATTTTGATTAGCACCAATGATGAGCACAAGGCAAAAGATCAACACACATTCTTTTCAAAGACTTCATTTTCATTCAAAGTGGAAACAACTCACATTTAAAGCATAACTATTTAGCATCTGAAGTCTTGACAGTAGACTTTAAAAACTTGCCTCAATTTCACTACATAAATTGTCGCGTTCAGTCCCCCTAATTGTGAGTTATACTTTACTACTCTTCTCAAAGTTGAAGTGCCACTAACAAGCAAAGAAAGGACCCTACACTCAATTAATGCAATTCAAAATAATTGGGATGATATGATAGAAAGAATTGACTCTCACTCTCATAAAGATGTTTGAATGCATATAAGTAGAACCATAGTATTTTCCTTCATGTAAATCGCCACTAATGTAGATTCACAAGGCTCATCATCTTCCAGTACTTCTGAAAATTCATGTAGGCTAGGGTAAGGGAAAGGAAAAGATTTAGGATCAAGTGACTTAAAACCTCCCAAAATGCCACTATTAGACGAGGAAACACCAAATTCATTCTCATTTTTCCAACCTTATTCTCTTCCTTAAACATCCCAAGTCTTTCTTTTGTTTTCAAGATACAAACCCCCCCACTTTCTATGCTTAGTTCCTTTTCAAAATCACAAGGAATGTTAGCAGTAATTCTTTATCTTTCTCCTTTCATTTTTCCTTAAGAAATTGCATATGTTTTCAAAAGATGCTCCCCCCAAACATAGTCTCTTAGCCTATATTAAGACTTTCATTACATCACACCCCCAAACATAGGTATTTATCCCACACATCAATCATTCAAACTACTTTATCCCCCTAAACATAGGCCTTTATCCTACATTCTTACTTTCAAAGCATTTAAGGAGGTGTGTGCCAAGAGATAGGGTCTCAAGAAGGGTATGGTGAAAACATGGTTGCCAAAAAATGGCCTAAGGCTCAAATGGGGTTGACTAGGAATTAATGTTAAGTAAGGAATTTAGGCATTGTGACAGTCCAAATAAGGCCTAAGGTCTTTTTTCAACTCAAGTGTTAACTAGAATTTTGCCTTGAATAACATTTTGGGCGAGTTCTAGACTACTATGCATGCAACGAACTCACAAACACCTCACTACACAATGCAGTACAAACACTCAAGGTCAAGAGCTAGTCTCAAACCCAATCAAAACGAATTACCTTGACATGCTATTCTGAGTCAGAAGAAATCTTTTTGTGAAGAGAAAGGCGAGTGGTGAATTTAAATATTAAAAAAAATGACTTACGAGAAGGCTTGAAAGTTAATTCTTTTATCTTTTTCTCAAACTCATTTCATTTGCCAATTTTTTTTGATGGTATTGCTCACATCAAGTGTGACTCGGACTCGACACACTATCTTAAGACAAGGCATTTTACTTTAAGAAAGTCTCCCCTTCAATCTATCATAGGAAAATACCACCCGGTTCTACAATGTAAATAAAGAAAATAAAAAGACACTGCTTAGGGAAGAACCATGGCCTAAAGAAAATCCTCAGAGTTTATTGACTTTCTATTTACAAAATGGAGAAGGTTCAAAAATACCTCTGTACTATTAGAAATGGTTTAAATATATCCCTTGTTATACTTTTGGTCCAGATATACCCTTTATGTTACACTTTGGGTCCAGATATACTCCTGTACTTTTAGAAATAGTTTAAATATACCCTTATTTATACTTTTAGTTCAAGTATACACCTCCCGATATACTTTGTGTCCAAATATACCCCTCCTATTATACTTTTATGTTGATTTACCCTTATTTTTGACATCCATCCATTTAAACCATCTCAATTCCCTCCACTTTAAGTTCTTTTCTTTTCTTGTCATCTTCTATTCTCTTGTCTTTTATTTTTGAATGATTCGCTTCGTATGAATCAAAACTTTTTAAAATCTTTGCTTCACTTATTTTTGAATACTTTTCCGTTGACATTAATGATCTGTTTATCAAATATAGAATATTTTTTTCTGCATTTATATATGGTAATCTTCCATAGCTGATTATTTCAAGCATAAATTTTAAGATGTGATATTAGATCAAAAGATGATGACAGAAAGAATTTTTTTTTCTCATATATCAAAAATCCAAAAGTTTCTTGTAAAGAAGTTTATCCGATGTGAGGCCAAGGAAAGATTTAGATAATAGGGGTATAAATTGTGAATATGCATATTGTGTTTGTATGAATCAATCGAGGGAGTGAGTCGAAGATAGATTAAATGAGTGAGTTTTTAAAGTGAATCGCACAAATATTTACATTTGGTGATGAGTTATTTTTATTTTGAAGCTCATCATGTGTCTTTTTATAAAAAATAAGGGTAAATCACCTTTATAAAAAAAGGGGGGGTGGGGGGGATGTTAAATCAATATAAAAGTATAATGAGAGGTATATTTGGACCAAAAATATAATGAGAGAGGTATATTTGGACACAAAGTATATCGAGAGGGGTATATTTGGACTAAAAGAATAATGAGGGGTATATTTAAATTATTTCTAATAGTACAGGGGTATATCTAGACCTAAAGTATAATGGAAAGGATATATCTGGACCAAAAGCATAACGAGCGGTATATTTAAACCACGTCTAATAGTACATCGGTATATTTGACCCTTCTTCATTTACAAAAAGCAACTTTTGAGTCAACGCGCTATATGAATCATTAAAAATAGATGTGTTAAACAACCAGCAATGGCTCAAGCGTATGAATCAATAATAACAAGCCTGAAAAAGGCATCACACCACACATAAATTTAAAAAATAAGGATCAAGCCCGACAAGGGAACAATAATCACAATCATCCAATATAATCCCGACAAGGGAAACCAAATCATCATCCAAAATACATAACCCAGGCCCAACAAGGGAAATCATATCATAAAAACAAAACAAATTCGACAAGGGAAATCAAAAGTATCAAAGATCATAAATATGCAGGCCACATAAAATAACTACCCACCCCGAACTAAAAACATGGCATTGTCCTTAATGCACACAAATATAAGAAAGAGAAAGAGGTAGGAACTCCCTTAAATGTCCTAAGAGATCGAATGCGCATCATGTGAGGCGTGAGATCTAGTGGCAAAATGAGTGGTGTGAGCCTCCTCAGACTACAATCCAACACCAGGAATTCGGATAGCAGCAGGTATGGCTAGATCACTAGGAACTTGTAAGTTTGAGCTAGCTCCACCTCTCCTAGCATCTTGATAATCTCTGGACATCTATAAGGCCCTTCGATCATGTTGTGAATGGATCACATCAACACCAGCTTGAACCCCTATAGTAGCCTAATTAATCACAGAACTCCCAACAGCCTCATCCTCATAGCCAAACATGGTATCACCTCAAAGTAACTCATTAATGGGTAACAACACATCTCCCTTAGATGTGGTAAAAGTGGTGTCAAATATTCTAAAGTGGGCCTCAAATGGCTTGGTATTGGACTTCATCTTGGCTACATCAGCCTAGAGTGTAGAAAAGAACCCTCAAAGTTATCGACTTAGGAAAATAATTTCTGAATGTTGGTAAGGGAAGGCCCCATAGCCTATTTATGGCAGCTTGAATGTACTTAGGGATATCACAGCTCAACTAAACCAATGTCGCAATATTCTTGGGGGTCATGTCAGCTATCTTTTGAGACCGCTGCTAAAATAACTAAGGGAGTACTGGGGTGGCCCAAGAGGAACAGAGCTTGAAGGATAATGTCTTGATACCATGATAATGGGACTGTCAGAGTAAACCTTGTTGGTAGGAGAGGCAAGAATAGCATCAGAATCCACCCCATCAACAACTCTGAGTGAATTAGCCTAAAAAATACCCAACCCCGTAAATATTTTTACTTTTTAACCTTTGGCGCCTTCTCATCCCGCTTGCGATCAATATCAATCTCATCATAAGCCATCACTTTCTTATCAAAAGGTTGGTAGAAGAGAGTCACAACACAAGCACACCTCATAGTGATAAGGCAATAAAAGGGCATAAAAGATTTCCTCTGTCTAGCCTGCTTCTTAAACTGTTCAACGACAATTTCCCCAAAGTTGATGTGAACACCCATTATGATACACGACATAAGGATTCCCATATTAATTGAGAGTTTGTTATATTTTTGGAGGGAATAAGGTGAGAGTAAACAAAATCAAGTCACAAATTGTCCTGAATCTTTAAATCCTGCCTCTATATTAGACCACCAGTGGCCCACCTAGTCTCAACCTTGGAAATTATAGAGGCTACCCATGCATATTGGTTCTCTTTTTCCTCTATCTTTTGGTCAAAATCAACACTCGAATGAATAGCATCATCCCACTATATACTATTGATAGTTGTAAGAGTGATATCCACTTTGATCCCTTACACTAAGACACTTGGCAAGAAGGAAAACTTGACAATAGAACCCTTGTACATTATCTGATTCTGCCCGGCCTGATACGAGGCATAGATTTCCCGAACAAGCTTCGAAAAGAATGATCCAGGTGGGAGAGAAAAATTTCCCCAATCCCGCTCAGTAATCTGGTATAGTATATCCTGAAAGTGCCCTTTTAAACCCTCCAGGTTGAACAACTTTTTAATTGTGAATTCTCTCTTATCACGCCCGTCAAGGTATAGAACTTTCATTCCTTCAACATAGTGGCGAGTTGCCTACTTATTACTAACAAGGGAAGGAGGAGCTTCCAAGGTTTTCTGCTTATCCCTGGATTTATGCTTATGAGCACCTCATGCCGAGTTTGAACAATTAGAAGTCATGCCTGCAAATAGAAGTGAGAAACCAAACCAAACCAAAACAAAACAAAACAAAATATTTTCTTGGGTTTTTGGATATATAGGAGAAGGAAGTAAATAACAAAAGCACAAAAAAGGAAAAAAGGAATGCTATTAAAATAAAGAAACAAATCTGAAATCAAGCTTGTGCAAATTGTGTGCTTGTACATAAGTGCTTGTACGACCGCACAAGCAGGGAAGCAGTGAGGTCAGGGGGTTTTGTTGTTCATGTGCGGTTTGTGCAATGAGATGTGCATCTGTACAAGCCCCACACACACCTAGGCAGTGAAGAGGACCCTTCTGCCTAGCTTGTGCTGAGCTTGTGAGGCTGCACAACAAGTTGTGTGTTCGCACATGGCAAGAAATTAAGTACATCCCCAAATATTGGGACAAATTTTTAACTCATACACTATATTTGACAAGAATTAGAACCTATAGTTACTCAGACTTCCCCGAAATAAAGAAACAAAACAAGTTCAACTGAAGTAACGAATCTCACAGACAATTGAATAGGAAAATGATGATTTCCCTGAATAATGTCATTATTCAATCTATTATTGGGAAATGTCAAGCAACATTCTCGAAGACATTCAAACTTAACTAAATCGTTCATTAATCTCACACTCTCAAACCCAAGTTGCTCACCGAATTAAACATAATCACTCATATATGTAAGGCCCTTACAAAGAGATACAATCACATGATAATACATTAGGATAATTTAGCTCTAAATCATAGAAGTTAATCATCAAGGCATAATCATTATTTGACATACTCAATTGAAACAATGATCTGCCCTTATGAAACATGTCACCCTATCCATAACCAGGCAAAATCATGCGTCTCAAATAAGCGAGGTTAGTGAGAGTTCACCCCCAACTAAAATCATGGAAAAAATCAAGATAGGCATTTTCATCAATTCCAAAATCACCATTCTAAAAATATGTATAGTTCATAGCAATAGACCCATAAAAAAATCTGGTATATGGAATGACATAAGGGAAAATAAGAATTGGGTTTAATCATGCTTATATAACAACACACAATGCACCTTAACTTAATGAAATTTATCAATTTAAGAATGAAGATTTATTACTATTTGGAGAATGTGAATGTGTAAGCAAATCAATTTGGTTGTGAGGGAGATGGGGTATTTCTGATGAACTTTGGTGTGGGTGGTTGATAGATAGAGAAATAGCAGCGATGGATGGTAGTGCTCTGATAGAAGGATGATGGTGACTAGTGAGCTAAAGGAGAAGAGAGTGATGGAGGAGCGGAGAGTTATGGTGGAAGAGAGTGAGTTTGAAAAATAAAAGAAAATGGAGGAAAAGATACGGATGGAAGAAGAAAAGGTAAAAGACACGCGGGTTAAATGAAAGGTTGAGTTCGGACAAAGGGTCAAAGTAAATAATTTAAAGCTCTTACCTATTTATGTGGTTTACACAATGCCGAGTGCATCCATACTTCCCACACACAAGGAAACCTTTTGAAGGAAAACGCTTCAGTTCACTGCCTTATGGTGTGTGGACTGCACTCACTTTGGACAAACCCTCCAAATTTACCTAGTGTCATTCAGTTTACTGCCTTAGGGTGTGCATTGTGTGTGCAAATGCATATGATCGATAGCGAACTTTACATTCTTATCACAATCCCTCCACAATTGTTGCAATTTCTTCAGTCTACTAGATTGGAAGTGCAAATTGTGTGCGGCTGTGAAAGGCTTTGTGCGGCTGCACTTGCAGCGAACAACCCTTCCAGTCACTCCAACTGCGTGGTTCATTGCTCTTACAACTTGTATATCTAAAAGCACACCAAAAATAACAAAAATTAAAGTAAAACCAAAATGAAATAAACACTTTGATTTCCTCTCAAGAAGCGCTTGATTTAACATCACGGCACAATAGTGATACCTCAAAGTCATGGCTCATCAAGATAGGTCACTTCCACAGGCGTGACCTCCTCGGGGATCTCAAAATAATGCCTCACCATTTTACCATTCACCTTAAACCTTGATCCATCTTCCATTTCCAGTTTAATTGCACTATAAGGAGAGACTTGCATTACCTTGAAGGGACATGATTTTAACTTTCCCAAAAATAACCGAAGCCTTGAACTTAATAGCAAGATCATATCACTTGAAGTCCCTTTGTAGGATCTTAGTATAGTGTCCAATGCACAAGAAAGTGCATACAAGTAATATAGGATTGTAAGTCCAGATATTATACCCACAGAGACTTTAATTTTTGGGCTATCTACTAAATTAAACTAATGCTAATTATTTATTCAAGTGATAAAACTTAACGATATATTAATAGATTAACTGAACTAAGGATAGAGATAACCTAACTAATGAACAATTGACCAAACGAAGAGTGGAATCTTACATAATCGATAAGATAAAATCAATCTAGGGCTATGGATTTTTTATCAATCATGTTGAGCAATCACTTGAACTGATTTTAATTATTTATCGGGTTAATAGTTGCAGATTGAAATTTTCGATATTAAGCGTCTTTCAAAACTGCCTGTATGCTTACTTGAAAATTCCTAACATCAATATTCCTATGATCGATGATCGATAATAAAGTGCATGTAATTTCTCTTTTGTAACAACTAAGCAAGGCTAATGGGTTGTCATGACCTAATTTCTCGATCATGATGGCACCTACCACCCGCTATAGGCGAACCAATCTCCATAGCTCAGAACGGTTAGTAATGATCTTCTATCTTACAAGCAAGTGGAAGAACGATACAATTTGCGGAAGCAAAGGAAATAAATGAAGAAATAAGCATCTGGAATATATAAAAAAATGGAAGCTAAACCAAACCCATGACCTGGTATCATAGTATAAGAGCCAGTACTAAATATACAGATTACAAAGATCCAAAAGAATATATACACATCTGTCTTTCAATAACAAAATATTACAAGATACAAAAGATGAGCTAAAACCTAAGCCTGGTCGTCAAGAGCTCACCCTTAGCCTCGGATAGTCCAAAATCACCCCGCATGAGTCTTCAGGAATCAATGGTAATGGCCCAAACTAAGATCTGCACCAGGAAGATGCAGAGTATAGTATGAGCATCAATTGCTTAGCAACGGGTACCCAGTAGGCATCATAGGCCGACTGAGCGCATATAAGATATAAAAGAAATAATATAACATAAATCAAGAAGTAGTCACAGAAGCAATGACTAAGTACAGGGAAGCTCGCATAGAAGGAATACGAGGAGAAAATAATCATGCTTGGCTAGCTACTAGAAATATATATCTCAGAGATACATGTGAATAAAAGGAAGAACGCACCTGGGGTTCTTCCCGTGAAAATATATATAAAAGTTTAACCGTGAAGTGAACCAGAAGTATACACAACACAATCTCCCAAATGTAAATACTCGAATAAGAACTCAAATATAGCCATAATTCAAACCAGAATCGCGATAGAAAATAGTAAGTCTACCTATAGTCCCAATGGGCTCCCATACACCCAAGGAACACATACAAGTAAAGATAAACCCTCTGGCATCCCATACTACCAGAGCGTACACTCAGCAAACAAAAAACAAGAGTGGAATCTCACGCAAATGAATGATATGATGTAATAGTGAAAACCAGGTGGAACAGTAGCTCTGTATGTACCTTCTCCGGTGCTTATAGGACCAACAAGTAGGATCCCTGGAAGGACACGACCCGTATACTTCAACTACACCATATACCCCTCCTCCAACACACTCAGCACGTAGCCCTTGGTCTAGATCGACAAAGTCCATGGAGGTCCTCGACCACATACTAATATCAGAACCTCAATGTAATCGTCCGGAGTGTATCTGGATCCAAGCCAGTAACCAAATCTTGAGAATGCATGCTCGGAGTCTATCCAGGTCTAAATATGATGACCCTTCTGGTCATCTTCGCATTTTTGAATTTATTGCACTATTAGAGCCTTCTTGTAGCGGCCCCAAGTCATTTATGGCTTGCTGGGATCGGTAGTTCAGTGCCCTGGTCACTCGTTTAGTCATTTTAGCCATTCGCCTGTTTTAGAGCTTTAAACTTAGAATATCGTTGACTTTAGTCAACATTCTTAGATAACTTGTTCGGAATTGAATTTTGATAGGTATTTTAGCTTCGGATCAATGAGTTTGGTCTAGTTAGACCTTTAGTTGAGTCCTAAGAACATCCAGTGTGGGGTTTGTGTTGTTTTCTCAGTTTTCAGGCCATTTGGAGATAAAAGTGTTACTTCGGGTGACTTTTGATGATTGGAGTGTTGAATTCAAAATCCGTCAATTCCATCATCTCTGGAATGTTGAGTTTGGGCTAGGAAGAAGGTTGGTTTGGGTTTCGGGTGAGTCACACTCATTTCGAGCCTTTGAGTTCCTTTTTGTTAGTGTTGACTTGGGTTAATATTTCTCCTAAACGATCTCTTATGGAAGTTTCGTCAGTTCTGTTGAGTCCAGAATGTCGTTTTCACTCTATTATCACTAATGGTTTTTGAATATCGATTTTCGATTGTGCCCGGAATGCCCCATCCAATTTTCCAAAAAGTGCAGAAAAATCTGCTGCGGACAGCAGCTATTTATTGCTGTCATTTCAATTTTTTCCAGCCCTTCTCCTCACTTTTCTCACTCTAAAACTCAAAATTATCTCCACCATTTTGCTCCAATTCAGTTCTAAACCTTGTGGAATAATTTTTTTGTCGATTATCCGTAGTTCTTCGCCTCTTGGTAAGTCTTCTTCCCCAACTTTCCTTCTTCATTTTTTCTCTTAATTCCTCCATTGATGCTCATTCAAAGCATGGATTTTGTGATAGATTCTTCCCCCTAAACTTGTGCATATTCATAGGTGTGAAGTTTTATCCATCTTGGGCTGATTTTCCGTCGTTTTGGTAAGTAATTCTTGCCCAATTTGTGTTTTTATTTTCGAAATTTCCATTCTTTAATCCCCAACTTGGGCGTGATGTTTTGGTGCCCTTCCCTTTTCCAATTGTGCTCAAATTTGGATCATGTCGTTTTGGCATCATTGGTCTCATCGTGATTCTTTTTATTTTTGGTTTTAGATTGTGTTCCCCGCGGGTCCACTTTTGACCCGGATATCGACCCGGCTACAATTGTAGCAATATGGGTATTGTTAGACTCGTCTTGACATTTTATTCATGAATTTGATAGTTTGATTCTTCTTTAGAGCTTCTCGGAGCAGCTCGGCCTTGGATATCGTCATTCTCGTAGCTTGTCATCGGAGAACAGGTAGGTTACGACTTAACTCCCTAGACTTCACATATATCAGGTAAAATTGTACTAGTTGGCATCCTTGGGTTGGGGTATTAGTTTGGTACCACATACCTTGAACGCTTTTCCATGATTCTCCTATTACATTCCTCTGTTGTGTGTAGTATTCCTATTAGTTGATATATTTTTTACCCTTGTGACCCCGTGAGGTCTTGTTGACTCTGGAATATAGAAGGTGGGATTATTCAGAATGTCCGCGAGTCCCGGACATAGAAATATCCTTCTAGGTTGGTTATGCTTGCTGAGTAGCTTCGAAGCCTGTGCAGGGCCGTTAGGTTGATTGTGAGCTGATGGGAAGCTATTTGGGGTGATCATATCATTTCCATGCATATAAAGAGTTTTTTCACATTTTATTATGTATTTTAGCTTTGGGCCTAGGAAAATTTATTTTCTAAACCTTGCATGGCCCCGGGGGCCCATTTTGGATGAAATTGGATTTGGAAATGATTTGACTTGATACGTGGATCTTCTTAGGGTAAAAGAAGGTTAAATATATGGTTTTATCATGATTTACTACTATTTCTAGACTCGACCGGGTCGGAGTGCTAGCTGAGTTTTCTTACTGATTTGAAATGATATCAGGCTCGACCGGGTCGAGCATCTAAGATGTTTTCACTACTATTTTAGACCCGATTGTGCTTGGACACCCTTTGAAGGGTTTTTGAGACATATTTTTCACTGTTTTAGTCCTAGAAAGGGTCTAGGCATGCATATTTGAGACTTAGTCACTGGCTTGAATCCGGACTCGATTTTGGAGGACAAGTTTTGATTCTGAGTTTTAGTATGGGGTCCAGAACCTCCATGGACCTTGTCGCTCTGGGCCTGAGGCTTTGGGCTACGTGTGCTGGGGGGAAGGGTATACAGGCTGTGTCCTTCCATGGAACCTGCCTGCTGGTCCTGATCGCCATCGGAGGAGGTACATACAGAGGTTCTATTTCACCCCGAGGTTTTCATGCATCATATCATCCATAGTTTGAGATACCACCCTTGTTTTCTATTTGTTGATTGACGCTCTGATAGTATGGGATGCTGGATGGTTTGTTTTCACTTGATTGCATTCCTCAGTTTTATGGGCAGCCGAGGGACTGTAGGTAGACTCTTGTTATTTATTCTGATATTGTTCCCTGTTACGGTTGAGTATGAGCATGATTTTTATGAGGTGGTGAGTTCCTATATTAAGTTTTGTATGACTTGATTGGGTATTAATTCCTGTATGTCGAGCATGTCTACCTTTATTCTTCTCTCCCTTTTTCCTTATACTTGAGAGTACCGGTATACTGCCCATTTCTAGAACTTATTCTTATTTATACTATTTTTGCAAGGATTCTAGGTGCACTGTCCTTAATATCACATGTGCCTGTTGTGTGTATATATTATATATGCTAGCCTTATATGTTGTTTCTGCTCTCTTCCCTATACGCTAGCTCTTGTGTGCTTATCGTTGAATTCTGTGACTGTTTGTTCCAACTCTGCCTGCTATTGTTCTTTTACTTTATATATGTCCAGTCGGCCTATGATACCTATTGGGTACCTTATGCTTCGCATTTGGTGCTCACCCTATCCTCTGCATCTTCTGGTACAAATCCTAGTGTGGGCCATCATCGTTAGCGCATCGGAGACTAGTGCGGGGTGCAGTTTTTGGATCATCCAAGCTGAGGGTGAGCTCTTGGCGTTCAGATCTTGACTTCAGTTATCCTTGGTGTATTTTGTACTCTTATAGTTTTGGAGACATTGTGTATATATCACTTTTGGACCTTTGTACTCCTGATGTAGTTGGGCTTCTATACGCTTTGATACCAGGTTTTGGGTTGGTTTAGATTCTTCTTGTTTATATCTCTCTTGTATATATTTTCTTCTCATTATGCCCTTGCTTCTGCTTATGTATCGAATATTCCGCTTAAACTGTTATAAGGTAGCCCATTACTAACTGTTCCAGGCTACGGGGATTGGTTCCCCTACTGGGGGGTTGTAGGTGCAATCATGACCGAGTAATTGGGTCGTGACATCTTGGTATCAGAGCTCTTGGTTCACTGGTGTCATTGGTATAGGAGCTAATCTCTAGTAGTGTCCTGTAGATCAAGGAGGAGACGTCCATGCTCAATCTTCGGGAGGCTATAGTGACATCTTAAGAAATTGGACTTTACTTATCTCTCTATCGTGCATGGTATCCTTGAAAGTTTCTAGAAATCTCACTTATTCTGGTTCACTCTTCCATAGATGGTTCGTATGAGATCTTCAGCTTCTGGCAGAGGAGAGCCTCCTGCCACTGCACCTCTGACTCCAGCTAAGGGCCAAGGTGGTCGCCGGGGTAGAGGTAGGGGTCGAGGGTGACCCAAAGTAGCGACACCTGCTAGAGCTGCTAGAGTGGATATAGAGCCTGAGTATGACTACGAGCCAGAGTTAGCTCCAGAGCAGCAGAATGTGGGCTCGGGAATAGCCAGAGCACCACCAGCTCCAGTACCAGTTCCAGCATAAGTTTCTGTGCCAGCTTTAGCCCCAACTCACTCTTAAGATATTCGGGGTTTGTTACTTCAGCTATTAGGTATGATTGAGGAGCGTCCTTCTGAGACAGCCCAAACATCCGCTCAGGGTGTAGCCCTAGGTGTTCAGAGTTCAGAAGCACAACCTTCTACTGCGGCTCCCCATGCTAAGGTTGGTCCAGTTCCATCGGTTGCCCAGCCTTTTGCTCCTCGCCCTACTATGACATAGACGGAGCAAAAGGCCTTGGGTAGGTTTCTGAGATTGGCACCACCGATATTTGCTGGTACATCAGATAAGGACCCACATTACTTTATCACTAAGCTGTCATGACCCGATTTCTCAAGTCATGATGGCACCTACAACCCCCCAGTAGGCGAACCAATTCTCGTGGCCCAGAACAACTAGTAATGAGCTACTACCTAACCAATATGCTCAACAAGCTGAGATAAGCAGAAGCAGAATGTAAAGGTAGACAAAACGGAAGCAAAACTCTAATATAAATACATAAAGGAAACTACACCAACCTCAAGACTTGGTATCAATAGTACAAAAGCTTCTAATAGAATACAAGTGCTAGTAGTAACAAAACACAACATAAATTGCCTCTGAAAGTACGAGGAGCAACAGTACAATAGATGAGATGTAGACAAGCCCCGACCGTCAGGCGCTCACCCTAGTCTCATAGATCCAAAAGCTGCACGAGTCTCCAACGCGATCAACGGCAAAAGCTCAGCTAATATCTGCACCAAAAAGTGCAGAAGTGTAGTATGAGCACCAAAACAACGGGTACTCAGTAGGTATCATCGGCCGACTGAGCGCATATAAGATATAAAAGCAGTAAGTAACAGATAGCAAGAAAGCAGTCACTGAAGCAATAAGCAAGGCACAAGGAGCTAGCACAGATCATCCATAACCAAGAGCTTCAAGTAACACATGCTAGCACAGAGATACAATTACATAGAATCACAGGTGAAGGAAAGGAGAACGCATCTGGAGTCCTTGCACAATAATATAAGTAAGTAGAGAGAGTTGAGAAAATAGCGGTATACCGGTAACCTCAAGTAAAAGGAAAAGACAGAGAGTAGTCTATCATACTCAAAATGGAATCAACAAGTATAAGGAAATCATAACACCGATCCAATCACATGATAGCATAACCAGGGAATCACCTCACAAGTACCACCCTAGAATGAAATAACTAAACCACAATAACCGAGAGATACCACTTATCCTCCCACAAGAATAGAACCAGAGTCTCACACTCTGCTCAGAAGGCCACACAAAAGTGCCTCAATAATATAGGATTGTATACCTCTACTCCACTGTATACCCTTCCCTCCGGCACACGCAGCCCAAAGCCCCAGGATCGGAATGGGAAGGTCCATGGAGGTCCCCGACCCCATACTAAAACTCAATATCAAGACATGTCATCCGGAAGCAAGTCCGGGATCGAGATAGAGACCCAGTCTCGAATATGCATGCCCAGACCCTGTCTAGGACTAAAGTAGTAGAAAATGCCTCAAAAACCCCTCCAAGGGTGCCCGGGCGTAACCGGGTCAAAAACTGTAGTAAATCAAGTCTAGTGCTCCGCCCTGCAGAGACTAGTATCAGTAATAAAATCAAGTCTGGTGCTCTGCCCCGCAGTGACTAATATCAGTAATAAAATCAAGCCTGGTGCTCTGCCCCGCAGAGACTAGTACCAGTAATAAAATCAGTGCAAAAACATCCAAAAATCCCCTTTTCTATCATCAACAGTACCAAAAAAGGGCCCCCAGGGACATGCAGATTTAGGAAAAATGTCAGTAGTGGATAGCAGCCAAAACTGTAGTAAAACATGCAAGGGAAAACCTTTTTCATGGATGATATGCTCGTACACAAATATAAAAGTATCCCAACGGCTCACAACAACTCCTATCAGCCCTGCACAGGCCCAAAGCTACTCAACAGACATAACCAGCCTAAAAGGATTATCTCTATGTCTGGGTCTCACGGACATTCCCCAAATAACCCACCATCTATGTTACAGAGTCAATACAAGGCCACATAGGACCACAAAGGTAATATACAATACTACGCGAATACTACAAACAACGTATGAAATAGATGGACGAAAGGCGGATAATGTCTATGGTACCAACCTATAACAACCCATCCAAGGATGCTAATTAATGCAGTTATAGCCTATATACGCAGAGTCTAGATAGGGGAAAACCATAACCTACCTGTCATCCAATGACTAGCTATGAGAACGGCATCGTCCTGACTCGAACTACTCTGGGAAGCTCCAAATCACAAAAGACTACTTTTAACTGAAGCCCCAAAGGCGTCTCTATGAAGGCTGACCAACCAAGGTAATGGAACAATTGCTAGAATCGACGAGGCTGCAAGAACGATCCATAGCCATTTGATAAAGTGTTAATGTCACACTCGCGACCAGCCAACTCCAAAACATAAAATGAGGCCAATAACAATAAATCCAACAATAATATGTTAACCACATCTTAAAGGAGCGACAAGCTCCCGAGGCATTATTTCAAGGCATACTTCACGTTGTCCAATCCAATCATTATCGTATGCGATCCCAAAAAGAATCGCACAATTTCCAAATCCCTCAAGCACCTTACCACAACCAGAACACCACAACAATAACCAAACATAACAAGATAAAGGGGCTGTCCAAAGCCACAAATCAAAAATACCACTTCGTGGCTCAGAAATCCATAATAACGAAGAAGGGTCGTAGGATAGAGATTTCCTTGACAAAAATATTCAATATCCAAAGATTAACAACCTGCCTCATTGCAGGAACAAAAAACACATCCAAAATCAACAAGAAACTACTACAAGATATCGGCAACAACAAATTTTCATAACTAGAAGCTTAAAATCTTGATCCAAAAAATAGATAAGTGTATGGGATCCATACCTCACCAAAATAACTCCATAGCTACTGCCAAATACTCAGAAAACACCTGCTAGCTTGCTGAATCAACACCCACGATGATACGCCATGAAATCGATGGGGAAAACTATACCAAAATGACGAGCTCGCGACGTAGAGCAACTTCCGTTAAACTTCTGAATTGAAAGGATCAAAGTCCATGGATTATTTATGGACTTTCCTTCTGATTTTATGAAGAGCTTGGGTGATTTTTATGAATTAAAACGAAGCTGGAACACCTTTTATAAAGCAAAACCGACTTAGGATGTGGGCCCCACCTTGACGTGTTTGATTGCACGGTCTTACAAAAATATGGATATCTCTCTATTCTGAATTTGTATGGACAAACGGTTTGGTGTCTTGAAAACTAGACTCGTAGACCTTCGATTTAGTATATTGGGGGACCACTAACTCTTTATAGAGAGGGATAAACACCCCAAGACATTTAACCCAAATTTAAAGAGAATTCCTTAAAGGAATTTACAATAACTTTTTCCGACTTTTGTTTCGCAACTTGCTTGACTTCAAAACTTATCATACGACCATTTTTCCATTACAATATCTCATAACACATCCTTCTTAGTATATTAGACACTATTAGTCTTACCCTAAAGGCACGGGTTACTTTAAATCTTCCAAACGGGCGAGGTGTTACACGAGGCATTTCTTTAACTCGAACTTTTGAGTAAGGGATTCCTTTGACCTAGAACCTTGGTTTAATTCTTTGATATTACCAAGAATGTTGTCGAAAGTCAACGATTTCCAAAGTTGAAGCTCTAAAATTAGGAACGACCATGAAGACCAAACAAATGGCTTGGGCACCGAATTACCAGTCCCGACAAGCCATAAGTGACTTAGGGCCGCTACAGGCAAGCTCTAATGGTACAAGAAAGGTGAAAACGTGTAAATTACCGGAAGGGTCATTACATCATCCACTACTAAAAAGACTTTTGTCCCCAAAAGTCAGGAAGGAAGAAAATACCAGAGATTTAAGAATAGCGGATACAACGCCCACACTAGTCTCTCAAACAACCCGGGTAACCTCCGCGACTGGACGACACCCAATAGAACAGAACCAAAGAAAGCAACCAACCCTTAATTTCTTACTAGCCAAGCTAGATTTCAACCTCCAAAGATCTGCCAACCCAAACTGAACCTCGAGAATCTTAACCAAAAAGCACCTACACAACACCAAAACCAGAGCACCAAGGCTATCAACACACAAAACTCGAATCCTCAAAACAATACCAAGTTTACCAGAAAATCCATCAAACCAAAACTCTAACTCATGTACCCACTATTCCGCAAAAGCCCTTTTTTTTCTGAACTGAATCCTTTAGAACCACAAAAAGGAAGTTGCATAAAAGCTGAACACTCAAACCACCCTCGAAGCATCAACTGACACACCAGAGATCCATAGTTCCTGCTTATACTTTACCACGAATGAAGTCACCCATTTTATTCAAATGCATTTTAAGCCAACATATAGGCTACTAGCCTTTGCCATCCAAGATAACAACCCATAACATATCATTGAAACTATAATTACCTTCCTTGACTGACCACCAACCAACGAACGAACATTTTTTCTAACATCAAATTCGCTAACTGAACCATGTCAGGTCTGAATCAGCTGAAAGTGAATGAACCAGGGCAACCTGCCCAAAAGACCTAAACAAAAACCACGATCCTGCAAGAAGTGTGGTAAGACTACCAAGAAGTCTATAACCATGAGCCAAGCTCCCAACTCATGCGAGGAGATGTTGGACCATTTGGGCTTATTGGAGACTCACAGGGTTGGCTACAGTTCATATCAGCTGGAGGGTCCAGCGAAGTTATGGTGGAGGGAATACGTTGCTTGTAGGCCTTCTACATCACCTCCCCTGACTTGGTCTGAGTTTTATGAGGTCTTTATGGCCAAGTTCTTGCCACAGAGTGACCGAGAGCGTCGGAGGGAGGAGTTCACTAGACTTTCTCAGGATACCATGACCGTCTCAGAGTATGAGACCCGATTTCATCAGCTTGCTCCATTTGGAGCCATAATTATGCCTATTGAGGTCAACAAAGTCCATAGATTTGTTTGAGGGCTACAGAGAGAGCTTAGAGATCCTGCAGAGATACTGGTTTCTAAAGGTTGGTCATTCCAGGCCATTGAAGACTATGACCACACAGTTCAGGATTCGCGTCGTCATGACACCGGGGCTAGAGATAAGAGGCCTCGATATTAGGATGGTTAGAGTGGCTCTAGGCATAGTGGTAGAGGTTCAGGCCAGTGGGGCCGAGGTTATCAGTAGTAGCAGCATCAGGGTCAGTCTAGCCGACCGGTACAAGCATCATTTTAGGCTTCTGGTTTTAAGTTTGAGCAGGGTCAGGGCAGTCAGCGAGGTCACAATGGTCAACCATTGAAATGTACAGATTTGGGGCATCAGGCCGTGGTGGCCATTCGGGTTCTGCTGGTTTATCCTGATCGAGTAGGTCATCAGGGGCTTGCTATACTTGTGGTGTGGTTGGTCACTTTGCTAGAGATTTCCCCCAGCAGGGTACAGTTCAGCCAGCCAAGCCGTTGTAAGCAGTTTAGCCTCTGGCTAGAGGGGTTGGTGGTTAGGATAGAGGTGGTGCCCCACATGGCACAACTGGTGGTAGGGATGGTGGTTGGTCAGGTAGAGGTCTTCGTCAGTTCTATGCAGTCCCTGGGAGACCAGAGAAAGAGGTCTCAGATGCCGTGATCACAGGTACAATTTTTGTATGCCGTCAGCCAGCTTATGCCTTGTTTGATCCTGGATCATCTTATTCATATGTATCTGCCTACTTTCTGCCTTGTTTGGGGTTGGCTAGTGAGCCATTGTATGTGCCTCTTTCTGTTTTGACCCCAGTAGGAGATTCTTTAATAGTGGATCAGATTGTGAGACCCTGTGTGATATCTGTTGGTGATTTGGATACTTGGGCTGACTTGATGATACTTGATATGTTGGATTTTGATATGATACTGGGCATGGACTAGTTGTCCCTTCACCGTGTGGTTTTATATTACTATGCCAAGACCGTTACCATAGTCATGCCCGGTGTATCCCCAGATGTGTGGCTTGGTTCTGTTAGCCATGCACCGTCTGGAATCATTTCTTGTCTTCGAACTCGAAAGATGATATCCTGTGCGTGTTTAGCTTATCTAGCATATGTCCGAGATGCTAGTGCTGACCCTACATCTCCTGAGTCTGTTCCTGTGGTTAGAGACTTTCTAAATATATTTCCTACCAACCTGCCAGGCCTTCCACCTGAGAGGGATATTGATTTCTCCATTGAGTTGGAGCTAGGCACCAGGCCCATTTCTATTCCTCCCTACCACATGGCTCCTGCTGAGTTGAGAAAGCTTAAGGAGCAGTTCCAGATTTTTTAGCTAAGGGGTTTATTAGACTGAGTGTGTCTCCTTGGGGTTCTCCTATTCTCTTCATGAAGAAAAAGGATGGGTCGATGCGTATGTGTATTGATTATCGGTAGTTGAATAAGGTGATGGTGAAGAATAAGTATCTGATGCCCAGCATTGATGACTTATTTGATCAGCTTCAGTGTTCCACCATGTTTTCTAAGATTGATTTGAGGTCCGGCTACCATCACTTGAGTATTAGGGCGGAGGACATTCCTAACACAGCATTCAGGACACGTTACAGCCACTATGAGTTCCTGGTGATGTGTTTTGGGTTGACTAATGCCCCCGCAGCCTTCATGGACTTGATGCACAGAGTGCTTAGTCCATACTTGGATATGTTCGTGATAATCTTCATTGATGACATCCTGGTATACTCGAGGAGTAGAGACGAGCATGAGCAACACTTGAGGATTGTACTTTAGACTTTGAGAGATCATCAACTTTATTCCAAGTTCTCAAAGTGTGAGTTTTGGCTAGAGTCAATTGCATTCCTAGGAAACCTAGTGTCTAAGGATGGGATTAGGGTTGATATGGGTAAGATTTCTGCAGTTTGTGATTGGCCTATACCTACTACTCCTATCAAGGTTTGCAGCTTTGTTGGGTTAGCCGGGTATTACAGACGGTTTGTTGAGGGATTTTATTCCATAGTAGCACCCTTGACTATGCTGACTAGGAAGTATGTTCCATTTCAGTGGTCTGATCAGTGCGAGGATAGCTTCCAGAGGCTTAAGTCCTTATTGACTTTAGCTCCAGTTTTGACTTTGCTGGTAGAGGGTTAGAGTTTCTTCATGTATTGTGATGCTTCAGGGCTTGGTCTTGGTTGTGTGCTGATGCAGTAGGGTCGAGTGATAGCATATGCATTGAGGCAGCTGAAGGTTCATGAGTGAAACTACCCCACTCACGACTTAGAGTTGGCAGCGGTAGTCTTCGCACTCAAGATATAGAGGCACTATCTATATGGAATTCATTGTGAGATATTCATCGACCATCGTAGTCTTCAGTACATTATGAGTCAGTGCGAGCTGAACTCGAAGAAGAGAAGATGTATTCAGTTGCTGAAGGACTACGATTTCACTATTTTATACCATCCGGGCAAGGCAAATGTGGTAGTGGATGCCTTGAGTCAGAAGGCGGTGAGTATGGGCAGCCTAGCTTCACTTTTATCTTCTGAGCGACCATTGGCCTTGGACATCCAGTTATTGGCTAACTATTTGGTTAGGCTTGACTTATCAGATCCTAGCAGAGTTCTTGCCAGTGTTGAGGTTCGTTCTACTCTAGTTGATCATATTCAGAGCCAACAGTTTCGAGGATCAGAGTTTGTGTGACCTTCGTGATCAGGTAGTTTGGGGTGAAGCCAGTCGGGCTACTTCGTGTTCTGACGGTATTCTGAGGTTTGAGGGTTAACTTTGTGTTTTGAGAGTTTGTGATTTTGATACAATTGATACTCCGTTAGGCACATTGTTCTAGATACTCCATCCATCCTGGCGCAGTGAAGATGTACAGAGATTTGAGACAACTCTACTGGTTGAGTGATATGAAGCGGTACATGGCAGAGTTTGTATCTCGGTTCTTGAACTGCCTGCAGGTTAAGTTTGAGCACATGAGACCGGGTGGCTTGATGCAATGACTTCCCATTCCTGAGTGGAAGTGGGAAGGTATTACTATGGACTTTGTTATTGGTTTGCCTCGTACTACTCGGAGGTTTGATTGCATTTGGGTGATCGTTGATAGGCTGACTAAGTCAGTGCATTTCTTACTTGTTAAGACTTCCTACGAGGCAGAGAGGTTAGCTCAAATCTACATTCGTGAGATTTTACAGTTGCACGGGGTCCCAGCTTCTATCATTTCAGACCGTGACATTCAGTTCACATATTAGTTCTAGAGAGCTATACAGAGGGATTTGGGTACGGAGGTTCAGCTTAGTACTGCTTTCCACCCTCAGACAGATGACCAGTCTGAGAGGACTATTCAGGTCCTGGAGGACATGCTTCTGGCCTGTGTACTTGACTTTGGAGGTTCATGGGATCAGTTTGTGCCATTGGCCAAGTTTGCGTATAATAATAGCTTTCATTCGAGCATTGGCATGACACCTTTTGAGGCTTTATATGGTAGGCGTTCTAGATCACCGATTGGTTGGTTTGATTGGTTGGAGTCCAGACCGCAGAGTAAAGACTTACTTAGATATTCTTTATATCGAGTTCGTTTGATTCAGGATAGACTTAGAGCAGCCCAGAGTAGGCAGAAGAGCTACGCTGATCGTAGACTTCGTGCCTTGGAGTTCAATGTTGGTGACTTAGTTTTTCTGCGAGTATCGCATGTGAAGGGTGTGGTGAGGTTTGTTCAGCGGGGCAAGTTTAGCGCCAAGTTTATTGGGCCATTTGAGATTCTACAGAGGGTTGGTAGTGTTGCCTTGCTACATGTTAACCTTGCCTCCGATGTTTTTGGCTGTTCATCTAGTGTTTCATGTCTTTATGTTGCGCCAGTATATGCCTGATGAGTCTCATGTGTTGCATTGGGATTCTGTTCAGTTGGATGAGAGTTTATCATTTGTTGAGGAGCCGATAACTATTCTGGCCAGAGATATCAGGAGGTTGAGATCAACGGAGATTCCGGTTGTGAAAGTTTAGTGGAGGCATCATCCAGTCGAGGAGGCTACTTGGGAGACCGAGAGTGAGTTGTGTGCTCAGTATCCGCAGTTGTTCGAGCCTTCAGGTACTCCCTTCATCTTGACTTTCGAGGATGAAAGTCTTTTTAGTAGTGGATGTTGTGATGACCCTACCGGTCATCTTCGCGTTTTCACATTTATTGCACTGTTAGAGCCTTTCTGTAGCGGCCCCAAGTCATTTATGTCTTACTGTGACTGGTAGTTCGGTGCCCTGGTCGTTCGTTTGGTCGTTTTAGTTGTTCGCATGTTTTAGAGCTTTAAACTTAGAATATCGTTGACTTTAGTCAACATTCTTAGCTAACATGCTTGAAATTGAATTCTGACAGTTCTGTTAGCTCCATAGCGATGAGTTTGGTCTAGTTGGACCTTTAGTTTAGGCCTGAGAACGTCCGGTGTGGGGTTTGTGTTGTTTTCTCAGTTTTCAGGCCATTTAGAGCTGAAAGTGTAACTTAGGGTGATTTTGATGATTGGAGTGTCGGATTCGAAATCTGACAAATCCATCAGCTCCGAAATGTTGAGTTTGGGCTAGGAAGATGGTTGGTTTGGGTTCCGGGTGAGTCATACTCATTTCGAGCCTTTGAGTTCCTTTTCGTTAGTGTTGACTTGGGTCAACATTTCTTTGAAATGACCTCGTATGGAAGTTTCGTCAATTCTGTTGAGTCCGGAACATCGTTTCCACTCTATTAGCACTATTGGTTTTTGAATATAGGTTTCTGATTGTGCCCGGAATGCCCCATCGAGTTTTCTAAAAAGTGCAGAAAATCAGCTGCGGACAACAGCTATTTATTGCTGTCAACTCATTTTTTTCAGCCCTTCTCATCACATTTCTCATTCTAAAACTCAAAATTGTCTCCATCATTTTGCTCTAATTCAGTTCTAAACCTTGGGGAATGATTTGTTCATCGATTATCCGTAGTTCTTCACCTCTTGGTAAGTCATCTTCCCCAACTTGCCTTCTTTGATTTTTCTCTTAATTCCTCAATTGATGCTCATCCAAAGCTTGGATTTTGTGATAGATTTTTCCCCTAAGCTTCTGCATGTTCTTGGGTGTGAAGTTTTATCCGTCTTGGGCTTATTTTCCATCGTTTTGGTAAGTATTTCTTGCCCTTACCTTGTCCAATTATGCTCAAATTTGGGACATGCCTTCTTGGCATCATTGGGGTCATCGTGGTTCTTTTTGTTTTTGGTTTCAGGCTGTGGGCCCCGCAGGCCCGCTTTTGACCCGAATATGACCCGGCTATAATTGTAGCAATATGGGTATCGTTAGACTCATCTTAACCTTTTATTCATGAATTTTATTGTTTAATTCTCGTTCGGAGCTTCTCGGAGCAGCTCGACCTCAGATATCGTCGTTCCCGCAGCTTGTCATCTGACGACAGGTAGGTTACATCTTAACTCCCTAGACTTTGCATATATCGGGTAAAATTATAATAGTTGGCATCCTTGGGTTAGGTTATTAGGTTGGTACCACAGACCTTGATCGCTTTTTCATGATTCGTCCTATTACTTTCCTCCGTTGTGTGTAGTATTCCTATTAGTTGATATATTTATTACCCTTGTGACCCTGTGAGGTCTTGTTGACTCTGGAATATAGAAGGTGGGATTATCCAAAATGTCTGCGAGTCCCGGACATAGAAATATCCTTCTAGGCTGGTTATGCTTGCTGAGTAGCTTTGAAACCTGTGCAGGGCCATTAGGTTGATTGTGAACTACCGGGCAACTATTTGGGTTGATTATTCCATGCATATAAAGAGGTTTTTTCACGTTTTATTATGGTTTTTGGCTTTGGGCCTATGGAAACTAATTTTTCTAAACCTTGCATGGCCTCGGGGGGACGTTTTCGATTAAATTAGATTTGGAAATGATTTGACTTAGATACGTGGATATTCTTAGGGTAAAAGAAGGTTAAAGATATGGTTTTATCATGATTTACTACTATTGCTAGACTCGACCGGGTCGGAGTGCTAGATGAGTTTTCTTACTGATTTGAAATGATATCAGGCTCGATCGGGTCGAGCATCTGAGATGTTTTTACTACTAGTTTAGACCCGATTGTGCCCGGGCACCCTTGGAAGGTTTTTTGAGACATCTTTTCACTATTTTAGTCCTAGAAAAGATCTAGGCATTCATATTTGATACTAAGCGACTAGCTTGAACCCGGACTCGATTTTGGAGGATTTTGATTCTGAGTTTTGTTATGAGGTCTGGGACCTCCATGGACCTTGCCACTCTGGGACTGAGGCTTTAGGCTGTATGTGCCGGAGGGGAGGGTATACTGTGGAGTAGAGGTATACAGGCTGTGTCTTTCCATGGAACCTGCCTGCTAGGCCTGATTGGCACCGGAGGAGGTACATACAGAGGTTCTATTTCACCCTGAGGTTTTCATGCATCATATCATCCATTGTTTGAGATACCACCCTTGTTTGTTGTTTGTTAATTGTAAGCTCTGGGAATATGGGATGCCGGAGGGTTTGTTCACTTGATTGCATTCCTCAGTTGTATGGGCGGCCGAGGGACTGTAGGTAGACTCTTGTTACTTTATTCCTATATTGTTCCCTATTACGATTGAGTATGAGCATGATTAATGTGCGGAAGTGAGTTCCTGGATTGAGTTTTGTATGACTTGATTGGGTATTAAATCCTGTATGTCAAGCATGTCTACCTTTATTCTTGTCTCCCTTTTTCCTTATACTTGAGGGTACTGGTGTACTGCCCATTTCTAGAACTTATTCTTATATATACTATTTTTGCAAGGATCCCAGGTGCATTGTCCTTACTTTCACCTGTGCCTGTTGTGTGTATATATTCTATATGCTAGCCTTATATGTTGTTTCTACTGTCTTCCCTCTAGGCTAGCTCCTGTTTGCTTATCGTTGAATTCTGTGACTGTTTGTTCCAACACTGCCTTTATTGCTCTTTTACTTTATATGTGCCTAGTCGGCCTATGATACCTACTGGGTACCTTATGCTTCGCATTTGGTACTCACCCTGCCCTCTGCATCTTCTGGTGTTGATCCTATCATGGGCCATCGCTGTTAGCGAATCAAAGACTCGTGCGGGGTGAAGATTTTGGATCATCCAGGCTGAGGGTGAGCTCTTGGTGTTCAGAGCTTGACTTCAGTTATCCTTGGTGTATTTTGTACTCTTTTACATTCGGAGACATTGTGTATATATGACTTTTGGACCTTTGTACTCCTGATGTAGTTGGGCTTCTATACGCTTTGATACCAGGTTTTGGGTTAGTTTAGATTTTGCTTATTTATATCTCTCTTGTATCTATTTTCTTCTCATTATGCACTTGCTTCCGCTTATGTATCGAATCTTCCGCTTAAACTGTTAGAAGGTAGCCCATTACTAACCGTTCCAGGCTACGGGGATTGGTTCGCATACTGGGGGGTTGTAGGTGCCATTATGACCAGGAAATCGAGTCGTGACACTAAATCTATGTAATAAGTCTAAAAAACCCCAATAAGGGTGCCCAGGCATAATCGGATCTAAAATCATAGTAAAACCAAACTAACGCTCGGCTCGACCGAGTCTAGTATCATTTCAAACCACCAGTAATACATGTTTAGCATGACGGCTCTGCCGAGTCTAGTAATAATATGAAAACCGATGATAAAATAATCCTTTTAACTCTTTTACCCCAAGAAGATCTACGAAAATCAATTCCAAACCCTTTTATAACCATTTTTACCAAAAACGGGCCCTCGGGGCCATGCAAGGTTTAGAAATCCATTTATGGTAGGCCCAAAGCAAAAACCGTAGAAAAAGATGTAGAATTATCTTTATATGCATGATAATGGTATGCTCAAACACAATCAACAGCCCAACGGCTCACAATTAACCTATGCCATGCACAGGCTCCAATCGCTCTACAACACAGATAACTAGATTTACAATCAAATATCGATGTTTGAGACTCATGGACATTCCTAAATAACCCACCATCTATGGTCTAGAGTCGAATACAAGGCCACACATGACCACAAGGGTGATATTACCAACTATTATGAATACTACAGTCATAGAAGCAAAAATAAGACAGATATGAAGGAACAAACAAGGTCTGGGGTACCAGGCTAACAAACCCCACCCAAGGATGCTAATTAGTACAATTATAGCCTATATATGCATACTCTAATAAGGAGAAATCGTAACCTACCTTCATCCGATGACAAGCTGCTAGAATGATGGTGTCTAAGCCTGAACCGCTCTGAGAAGCTCTGAAATGCAATCAAACTATCAAGAAGGCAATCTACGCATTAAAACAATACTAACGATACCCATATTTCTAAAAGTATAGCCGGGTCAAAATTTGGGTCACAAGCAGGCCCGTGGCGCTTGTAACTCAAAGCTAGAAACGTAAAACACCATAATGTTCCCCAAGTTCCCAGGAGTTTAGGCCCCAAAATTGAGCAGAAACGGACCATGAATGAGGGCTCAAACAGCTCCTAAACTAAAGGATTTAAAGAGGGAAATTTATGGAATTTGATGAAAATTAACACGGAAACTTACCATTTTAGGAAGCCTAGAACAAGCACGGACCAGAAATATATAGTCCTCCAAGTTATGGGAATGATCAGGTGAGAAAAATTGTGTTTTTATCGCAATAATGGTGGAGAAAACGATTTTGGAAGTTGGGCAAATAAGCTGGAAATTTGAAAGGGGGAACAACTATATAGCTGCCACGCCCAGGCGGCCATGCAGGCGCAGGCACGCTGGTGCAGCAGCGCCTACACCCCGCAGGCGCTGGCACCTAGGTGCACTGGCATACGCAGGGGCACTGGCTTCCTAGTCCTGGCCAGCACGTAGGCACACACACGCAGGCGCGGCCCAAGCGACGCCCTGACGCCCATACCAGCAACAACATAGGCCCTTGCCAACCTTGGTAGATTTTCATCGAACGAACCCCCAGGAATGAATTTGGGGTTCCACAAACACAAATGAGCTGACCTATTTGACTAAAAATAGTATTTTGGACTCAAAAAAATTGATAAATATCCAAACGGAGGTTGATTTAAAAAAAGTGGGCCCCATGCCCAAAAATTAACTTTAGGCTAACTTTTTCAAAATGGAACACCAAGACCTAAAACGAGTTCAGAAGCCTCGGGACCTAAACCAAAGGTCCCTCTAGCCCAAATTTGACATTCTAGAGCTAACAATTCTATCAGAATTTCCATACGAGGCCGTCTTCTTTGAATGTTGACCAAAGTCAAACTTTCAAGTTTAACTGGCTAGAAAACACAAAAACCAACACAAAATCAAACCGAAAGCTCTCAGACCCCAGCCAAGGGTCCATCTAGACCAAAATCCATGCTCCAGAACTAGAAGAACTATCAAAATTTGATTCTGAGCATGTTTACCAAGAATATTGATTGAAGTCAATGATATCCTAAGTTTAGGCTCTAAACAGGGAAACAGACATAACGACCAAAGGAATGGCCAGGGCACCGCAGCAAGCCATAAATGACTTGGGGCAGCTACAGGCAAGCTCTAATAGCACAAAGAAAGCAAAAATGCGGGAATGAACGAAAGGGTCGTTACATCATCCACTACTAAAAAGGACTTTCATCCTCGAAAGTCAAGAACAAGGAAGTACCTGAAGGTTTAAATAGTTGTGGATACTGAGACCGCATCTCTCTCTCTTTGTCTACCAGGTAGCCTCCTCAATTGGCGGTGCCTCCACTGAACCTTAACAACCAGAATCTCTCTGGATCTTAACCTCCTGACATCTCTGGCTAGAATGGCTACTGGCTACTCAACAAAGGTCAAACCTCATCCAACTGAACTGTATCCCACTGCAACACATGAGACTCATTTGGAATATACCACTGCAACATCGATACATGGAAAACTTGGTGCATAGCTAAAATTATTAGAAGCAAAGCTAACATAGAAGCAACGCTACCAACTCTCTAAAGAATCTCAAATGGCCCAATATACCTGAGGCTAAGCTTGGACCGCCTACCAAATCTTATCACGCCCTTCATGGGCGATACACAGAGAAATACCAAGTCACCAACACTGAACTCTAAGGCACGAACTCTACGATTAGCATAGCTCTTCTGACTACTCTGAGCTGCCCAAAGATTATCCTGAATCACTCGGATTCTGTCTAAGGAATCACGAAGTAAATCTGTACTCTACGGCCTAGACTCTAAACTATCAAACCAACCCAATAGCAATCTGCAATGCCTACCACAAAGCCTTGAATAGTGTCATGCCAATGCTCGAATGAAAATTATTATTATAATTAAACTCAGCCAAAGGCACAAATTGATCCCAAGAACCTCCAAAGTCAAGAACATTGGCCCAAAATATGTCCTCTAGGATGTAAACAGTCCTCTCGGACTTGCCATCTGTCTGAGTGTGGAATGTGATACTAAGCTAAACCTCTGTACCCAAGTCTCACTGACTCACCCTTCAAAATTGAGATGTGAACTGAGTATCGCGGTCTGAAATGATAGAAACTAGGAACCCATGCAAATGAACAATCTCACGAAGGTAAATCTGAGCTAACCTCTCTGCACTGTAAGTAGACTGAACCGACAAGAAATGCACTGACTTAGTTAGCCTATCAATAATCACCCAAATAGACTAAAACCCTCGAGTAGTACGTGGCAACCAAACTATGAAGTCTATAGTAATCCTTTCCCACTTCCACTCAGGAATGGGAAGTCACTACATCAATCCACCAGGTCTCATATGTTCAAAGTTCACCTGCTGATAGTTCAAGAACCGAGATAAAAACTTTGCCATGTCTCACTTCATACCACTCCACTAGTAAAGCTATCTCAAATCCTTATGCATATTGGCTGTGCCAGGGTGGATGGAATATCTAGAACAATGTGCCTACTGAAGAATCAACTGAATCAAATCCCCAACTCTCAGATTAAAAAGGCAACTATCAAACCTCAGAACACCATCTGAATCTAGAGTAGCTTTGATGGCCTCACCTCGAACAACATGATCACGAATGTCACACAATCACTGATCCTCAAACTGTCAGCTCTGAAAATAATCAACGAAGGTAGAACAAACCTCGATACTGGTGAGAACTCTGTTAGGATCTAACAAGCCAAGCCTAATCAAACGGTTAGCCAAGGACTGGATATCCAAGACAAACAGTCACTCTGAAACTTAAAGTAAAGCTAGGATGCCTATACTCACTATTTTCTGACCCAAGGTATCCACTACCACATTTTCCTTGCTCGAATAATACAAAATAGTAAAGTCGTAGTCCTTTAGTAACTCAATCCATCTCTATTATATTGATTTTAGCTCTCACTTACTCGTGATGTACTGAATACTATGGTGATCGGTGAAGATCTCACAATGAACCCCATATAGGTAATGCCTCCAAATCTTGAGCACAAAGACTACCGCCACTAACTCCAAGTCATGAGTGGGGTAGTTGCACTCGTGAACCTTCAGCTGCCTCGATGTATATGCTATCACATAACCCTGATACATTAATACACAACCAAGACCAACCCCAAAAGCATCATAATATACCGAGAAGCCTTGACCCTCAATTGGCAAAGCCAATACTGGAGCTAAAGTCAATAAAGCCTTATGCCTCTGAAAGCTGTCCTCACACTGATCCGACCACTGAAATAGGATATCTTTTCTAGTAATCCTAGTCAAAGGTTCCGCTATTGAAGAAAACCCCTTGATGAACCTCATGTAGTACCCTGCTAATCGAATAAAGTTGCGGATCTCAGTAGGAGTAGTTGGTCTCGGCTAATCACGAACTGATGATATCTTTCCTGGGTCCACTCTAATCCCATCCTTAAACACCACGTGTCCTAGGAGTGTCACTGACTCAAGCCAAAACTCACACTTTGAGAACATGGCATAAAGTTGATGATCACTCAAAGTCTGGAGTATAATCCTCAAGTTTTGCTCGTGTTCATCTCTACTCCTCGAGTATATCAAGATGTCATCTGTGAAGATTATCACAAATGAGTCCAAGTATGGGCTAAGCACACTGTGCATCAAGTCTATGAAAGTTGCGGGGGCATTAGTTAACCCAAAAAGACATCATCAGGAACTCATAGTGGCTATAACGTGTCCTGAATGTTGTCTTAGGGATGTCCTCCACCCTAATCCTCAATTGGTGGTAGACTGACCTCAAATCTATCTTCAAAAACATGGCTGAACCCTGAAACTTATCAAACAAGTCATCTATGAATGATATTGAATACATATTCTTCACAGTCACCTTATTTAGATGCCGATAATCAATACACAACTGCATCGACCCATTTTTCTTCTTCACAAACATAATAGGAGCACCACAAGGTAACACACTCGGCCTAATGAAACCCTTAGCTAACAAGTCTTGGAGCTTCTCCTTAAGCTCTCTCAACTCAACTGGAGCCATATGGTAAGGAGAAACAGAAATGGGCCTAGTGCTCGGCTCTAACTCAATAGAGAAATCAATATCTCTCTCTGGTGGAAGGCCTGACAGGTTGGTAGGAAACACATCAAGGAAATCTCTAATCATAGAAACCGACTCAGGGGAATAAAATTCAGCTCTTGCATCTCAGACATATGCTAGATAAGACAAACACCTGCGAAAAATCAACTTACTAGATTGAAGACAAGAAATGATCCCAGATAGTGTGCGGCTGATAGAACCCTGCCATAAAACTAGGGATACGCCAGGCACGGTCTTGGCATAGCAATCCAAAACCACATGATGAGGGGATTGATAGTATTCTAATTTTAATGAATAACAATTTCACCTTGTAGAAACTTGCCCAAAGATGTTGATTCAAGATAATCTACTTACCATAGAAAGAGCAAGTACCAAGCAGGAAAGGAAAGCATTATCCAAGAGGAAGGAAAATCAAGTACCAAGCAAAAAGCAATAAAGAGAGATTTATTCTCTAGAAGGAAGCAAAAATAAGGAAACAATTATGAATATTCTCAAGGATCAAAATACTATGGAAAGAATAAAAAGATTGATTCATTTAAGTAAAATTGGATTGACTTTTGGGATCAGTATAAAGCACTTATTCAAGACCTTGCCAAAGAAAAGAAAATATTATCTTGCATGATTCAAGGAAGCAGAAGATTGATTCATCTAAGTAAAATTAGATTGAATCTAATTTTGGAAAGAAAATAAGGAAAGAGATCATTAAGACTTTCAAGTAAATTCGAATTTCCTTGAAACCTTAAGGCATTTGGAAAGAAGCAGTAATCCTCCTCTATTTATGAACTCAAGTACCAAGCATTGATTAGGGACTCCTATTGAAGGACATGTTATGGAAAAGAAATATTCCAAGCTTAAATCAAGAAAGTACTGGAAATCCTATCAAGCACAGAAAAAGAAGCAAGATCAACCAATCCAAAGAGTCAAGGATTGACTCTTCCTTATCCTTGGAAATAGGATCTCTCATATCCTTTTCCAATGATCAAATCTCTTGGATTGCCTTCATCACAAAAGCTCTTCATCGATGGCTACTTTATCCTCTATAAAAGCTTTTGAAGATTGAAAAAGAAAAATATACAAATTGTCTCTACCATCTCAAGTTTTTTTCTCTACTTTTATCAAACATTGTTTTACCTTGTGTTTTACTGTATACTGAAAAAGAGTGGAGAGAAAAAATATAGTTGGTGAGGCATTGTATCAAAAGAGAAAAAGAAAAAGAAAAAAAGATTAAGTGTAGACGTAGGAGCTATATTCCCAAAGCTTGTATGAAATAAAAACCAGCAAAGAACTAGTAAAGAATATTCTTGCAACCCAAGAGGACTGGACTAAGATCCATTCTAGATCTCAACCAGTATAAAAATATCTGGTGTCAATTACTTTTACAGCACTTACAATTTTACACTTTTTTTTAACTGCTTATCTGTGTATAGCAGTCGACTAACCCCTTCAGACAGTCGATTCAGAAAATAAAAAACAACAATTCACCCCCCTCTTGCACTTTTAATTGGTATCAGATCAAGTACTCACATACAATTGCTTAACCACAAGTGAGAAAAGATCATGACAAAGCAACTTGTTGCTGGAGCCCTATTTCAAGAAAGAACCTCTCAGACAAGGCCACCATATTTCAATGGTAAGCACTTATCCCATTGGCTAATCAGGATGGAGACTTTTATCAAGTCTTATGATGTGAAAATATGGAGAGTCATTAAACTTGGTGATATTCCTATTACCCAGCCAAAGAGGATGTCAAAAATGTGGAAAGTGGTGGAACATCAACTGAGTAATTCCATCTCTTGAGAATTACACTGATGAACATATGGAGATCATTCAAATAAATTCCAAAGCAAAGAATGTGCTCTACAATGCCATTAGTGAAGAGGTGTATGAAAATATATCATGCAGTGAAACTGCCAAAGAAATGTGGGATAAACTGAAAGGTACTGACAAACTTAAGCAAACTATCATCAGCTTGCTAGTATATGAATATGAACTTTTTCAGATGAAGGAGGGAGAATCAATTGAAAAGTTGTTTGCTAGGTATAGCAAAATCATTGGAGAACTCAAAGCATCTAGGAAAACTTATCCTGTTAGTGATCAGATCACTAGAATTCTCAGAAGTCTTCCTTCTCAATGGCATGCCAAGATTGTCACTATTGAAAGCATGAACCTCAACAATCTCACTTATGATAAATTAATGGGAGATCTCATTGTATTTGAGAAAACTCATCTGAACAAACGACGAAAAGAAGACACCAGGAAGAAGATTGTGGCATTCAAAGCAACAGAGGATATCAAGAAAGATGAAGAAGAAGAAATTGGAGAAGGTGAGATTACTTTAATTACCAGATCAGTTATGGAGTCATTCAGGAGATCCAAAAAATAAAGATGAGGTAAGCAAAACTTCTCCAAAGGGAAATAAGTTACTGAATTCAACAAAAATGATGGTAAGTGCTACAATTATAGAAAGAGTGGACACATTGCAAGCGATTGCCCAGAAGTAAAAAGAAGATACCACAAGGAAAATCCAAGAAATAAGGATAACCGATCTTTCAGCGGCTGGGGTGATGAAGAAATATCTAAGAAAGAAAATGATGATGTCGAAGACATATGTTTCATGTCAATTGGAGAAACAAGAGGTAAGATCTAATTCTTGTTCAAATTGTGTAGAATTAAAAAAATTGCTAGATCGTGCCATAGTTGACTTGAATAGAGTTTTTAATGACTTTAAAGCTCTGCAAAGAGAAAAGAAAAACTGGGAAGTTAAATTAGAAGTTTGTGAAATTCAAAAAGATTTTCTTCAAGAAGAAATGGATGAATTAAAAATTCAAATAAATAGTTTTCGAAAATCTCCCAGTCATAGTGTTGTCAGGTCAAATCAGTCGACTCTATCTAATAATTCAACTAATAAAAGAACTGACAGTGACAAACATATTACCAACAAAAACTATTTTAGTGGATCCAAGTAGTCAACTGATGCTAGATCACACAGATATAGATTTAGTAATGGTAAGTCGACTCGAATGGTTGTCACTGAAGAACACTCTTCTCATTCTTGCCATTACTATGGTAAATATGGTCATAAGAATTATAATTGTAGGTTTTGATTTATCACCTCCTCTAAATGGGTTTGGAGACCTAAGTGTGATCAACCCAAACCAACATCTAAGCCCAAAGGACCCAACGAAACTTGGGCACCAAAAAAAATTAATTAATCTATTTTGCAGGAACACCACTCAAAATCAAAAGGGAAATGGTATCTTGCTAGTACATGTTCAAATCATATGACGGGCAAAAAACCTTTTTAAATCTGTTGCAGACTTTGATGGAGGAAATATTCAATTTGGAGACAATTTCGAAGGAAAAGTAATAGGTATTGGTACTATTTCTTTTAACGAATCCTGTGAAATTACTAATGTTTAATTGGTTAAGAACTTGAAGTACAACCTGTTGAGTATTAGTCAACTATGTGATGCGAATCATGAGGTAAGATTCAGAAAGATAGGTTGTAGAATAAAAGACATTTCAGGAAAAGCGTTACTCCCAGGGAACATGGATAGAAACGCTTATTTCTCGACTCTATCAAAAGGTCAAATGAACATATTTGTTTAGCATCCATCTCAGAAGATCCTTGGATATAGCATAAGAAACTTGGTCATGCTAGCATACGTCTAATAGAGAAACTTGCTAAACATGAACTTGTTCTTGGGCTGCCAAAACTAGACTATAAGAAGGACCATATTTGTGATGCCTGTCAACTTGGTAAGTAAACTAGAAATTCCTTTCCTGTAAAAGATATTGTGTCTAACTCTAAACCATTGCAGCTACTTCGTATGGACCTTTTTGGTCCCACTAGAGCTTCAAGCATTGGAGGAAAAAGGTACATTTTTGTTATTGTAGATGACTTTTCTCGTTTCACATGGGTTATGTTTTTAGCTAACAAAGATTATACCTTGAATTTTTTTGAGTATTTCTGTGAACGAGTGAAAAGAGATAAAGGCTATTTCATCACTTCCATAAGAAGTAATCATGGAGGAGAATTTGAAAACAAGGCCTTTGAAATCTTCTACAATGAACGAGGATGCACTCACAACTTTTCATCACCAAGATCCCCTCAACAAAATGGTGTTGTTGAACGAAAAAAATAAGACTCTTCAAGATATGGCACATACCATGATATGTGAGCATTCCCTTCCTCATCATTTTTGGGCAGAAGCAGTAAGTACTGCATACCACATTCTTAGAAGGTGCCTGATCAGTCCAATACTGAAGAAAACTCAATATGAATTATGGAATGGTAAGAAGCCTAACATCGAATACTTTCACCCATTTGGGTGCAAGTGCTTTGTGCACAATAATGGTAAGGACAATATTGGTAAGTTTGATTCTCAAAGCGACAAAGGTATATTTCTTGGCTATTCAAGCACTAGCAGATCTTGTAGAGTTTTTAATAAATGTACTTCATGCATTGAGGAATCCATTCATGTTATTTGTGATGATACTAATTGTATTTTTGAGAAAATTCATATCACAGTTGATGAAGAAGAACACGTCCTCGAAACTAGTGTGTCTTCATTCAAGAAAGTTGATTGTCCATCCAAGTCAGCCGAAGAACAGAAAGATCAATTTTCTATTGAAACAGTTCCAAATGAATGGAGAAATGAACATGACTACCCAAATAAGTTTATCATTGGTGACCCAAAGGAAGTAATGAAAACTAGAGCTTCAAATAAAAATAAAGTCAATGTGGCTGGCACGACCCAACTACCGGGTCGTGCGGGCACCTACTCTAATCCACCTAAATAGGAGAACCCTTACCAATAACAATGTCCATACCTGGACTACCCTTCCCTTACCCAACTCAACCCCTTGACTAGATATTCAGACTTAACCCGGCTAACTGCCCAACCAAACCACCTACACCTGTAGTATTACTTACTAGTGTCCGGCCCTTTCCGGACCTCTCGGACAACTTTCCATCCTGGTTATAACAACCAACCACTACAACCCCAGACTTTCAGGCGTACTCTCAATTGACCAATCACATGAAAATCACCTAGCAACCATTGACACATGCAATGACAACAACAAAGTGATATCTAAATCCCTTTTGAATCCCAAAACCCGGACCCTCCAAGGATCCTCTAACCACACCTAAGTGTTCGACAGGCTACCCGGTCTACCCCAAGACCCATCCTTACCTCATTAATCACAAATAATCCTTGACCGTTATTAGTAAATTTAATGACAATAAATTGTAAACTTATAACCTCTTTTACATAGTCCGAACCCACCAGGCTTTCCCCTAACACATCTAGGTGTTAATAGGACAACCCGATCTACACCAAGACCAACTAATAATTAACATCATAACCCGGTCTACACCAAGACCAACTAATAACAAGATATAACAATCCTTCCTACACCAAGACCAACTAATAACATTATATAACAACTCGGCCTACACCAAGACCAAACTCATAACATGATATAACAACCTGGCCTACACCAAGACCAACTAATAACATGATATAACAACTCGGCCTACACCAAGACCAAACTCATAATATGATATAACAACCCGACCTACACCAAGACCAAACTCATAACATGATATAACAACCTGGCCTACACCAAGATCAACTAATAACATGATATAACAACCCGGCCTACACCAAGACCAAACTCATAATATGATATAACAACCCGGCCTACACCAAGACCAACTAATAACATGATATAACAACCCGGCCTACACCAAGACCAAACTCAACAGACATATCAGGATTCCCGGTCACCCAAGGACCACCATTGAACATCATAATTCAATAAAAACAGCCCAGTCCACTCACAAAACCAATAACAATCAATGCAATGCAATAATATCAATGCAATGCAATAATACCAATGTGATGATACAGTAAATTAAAATCATACCAGGCGTGGTACCCGAGCCAACCAAATAGTAACCTTTACCAGGCATGGTACCCAAGCTAACAAAATAGAAACTTGTACCAGGCATGATACCCGAGCCAACCAAATAGTAAACTATACCAGGCGTGGTACCCGAGCCAACCAAATAGTAACTTGTACTAGGCGTGGTACCCGAGCCAACCGAATAGTAACCTATACCAGGTGTGGTACCCAAGCCAACCGAATGTCAATAACTCATACTTAAATAGATGATCAAACAACTTGTAAACCAACAAACAACACCCTTCAATCACAGATTGTAAGGCAAGAACCTTAGACATTCTACACCACTTCCCTAAGTAATGTAATTCATACAAACACTTAGATATGAGTACAAGAATATACAACATTCACAGAAATCATAAGCCATCACCTACCCCTTTCCGAGTACAACAATAAACCATCAAATCCCTTCCAAAGACTATCCCCGGTTCACCCTTTTTATTCTAGAAAATGTAACGAGCAATTTCTCTTTAAATTAATCATATATGCAGCTACCCGATTTCCTTTTCCTTACTTCAGCAAGACTGCCACTACGTCTCAAGCCATGAACATGTCTGAAACCCCATCTAGGAGTGTCCTATTCCTATTTCCCATGGCTTCCAAGCACTTCTCCAGTTCCCCGAACCTTTCCGACATACTAGTCCCATAACCTATTATTTTATCACACCAATATGAAAATGTAACCACAAAACCCAACCACAAGACCAGCCATTTACTCCACCAAATCATCATAACCAAACTCAAATCCGCCAGACTCCATGCCTGGAGGCCTAAAACATGGATTCTTCTTTCCCACTATACAATACATATACAATCCTAAAAATTGTCATAATCAAAAAGAGGGAGATTGATAATGTTCTGATTTTAATGAATGATAATTTCACCTTTTTGGAACTTGCCCAAAGATGTTGATTCAATATATTCTACTTACCATAGAAAGAGCAAGTACCAAGAAGGAAAGGAAATCATTATCCAAGAGGAAGGAAAATCAAGTACCAAGCAAGAAGTAATAAAGGGAGATTTTTTCTCAAGAAGGAAGGGAAAATAAGGAAACAATTATGAAGATTCTCAAGGATCAAAATACTATGGAAAGAATAAGAAGATTGATTCATCTAAGTAAAATTAGATTGACTCTAATTTTGGGATCGGTACCAAGCACTTATTCAAGACCTTGCCAAAGGAAAGAAATATTATCTTGCATGATTCAAGGAAGTAGAAGATTGATTTATCTAAGTAAAATTGGATTGACTCTAATTTTGGAAAGAAAATAAGGAAAGGGATCATCAAGACTTTCAAGAAAATTCAAATTTCCTTGAAACCTCAAGGCATTTGGAAAGAAGCAGTAATCCTCCTCTATTTATGAACTCAAGTACCAAGCATTGAGTAGGGACTCCTATTGAAGGACCTGTTATGGAAAAGAAATATTCCAAGATTAAATCAAGGAAGTACTGGACATCCTATCAAGCACAGAAAAGAAAGCAAGATCACCAAATTCAAAGAGTCAAGGATTGACTGCTCCTTATTCTTTGAAATAGGATCTCTCATATCCTTTTCCAAGAATCAAATCTCTTGGGTTTCCTTCTTCACAAAAGCTCTTCACCAACGGCTACTTTATCCTCTATAAAAGCTTTGGAAGATTGAAGAAGAAAAATATACAAATCGTCTCTACCATCTCAAGTTCTTTGCTCTACCTTTATTATGCATTGTTTTACCTTGTGTTTTAGTATGTACTAAAGGAGAGGAGAGAAAAAATATAGTTGGTGAGGCATTGTATCAAAAGAGAAAAAGAAAAGAAAAAAAGATTGAGTGTAGACGTCGGAGCTATACTCCCAAAGCTTGTACGAAATAAAAACCACCAAAGAACTAGTAGAGAACACCCTTGCAACCCAAGGGAACTGGACTAATATCTATTTTGGATCCGAAATAGCATAAAAATATCTGGTGTCAATTACTTTTACAGCACTTATAATTCTGCATTTATACTTAACTGCTTATCTGTGCATAGCAGTCGAATGACCCGTTCAGATAGTCGACTCAGAAAATGAAAAACAATAATTTACCCCCCTCTTGGACTTTCAGGGATAACCAGTCCATGCCCAGAATCACATCAAAGTCTAAAATATCAAGAATTATCAAATCACCCCAAGTCTTTAAATCACCAACAGAAAGAATACAAGATCTCACAATCTGATCCAGTACTAAAGAATCTCCTACTGGGGTCAAAACAGATACAGGTACAAATAGTGGCTTACTAGCCAACCCCAAAAAAGGAATAAAGTAGGAATAAACATATGATCAAGTAGATCCAGGATCAAATAAAGCCAGAGCTGACTGATCCAGAAATTGTACCTTTGATCACAGCATCTGAGGCCTCTGTCTCTGGTCTTTTAGGGACTGTATAAAACTGACAATGACCGCCACCTTATTGACCGACATCCCTACCACGTGTCTTTCCATGTTGGACACCACCTCTAGCCTGACCACCACCTCCTCTAGTTGGTGATTGCACTTCTCTAATAGGTTGAACCGGCTGAGCGGCTGGCTGAACTTTACCCCACTGGGGCTAATCTCTAATGTAGTGCCCAATAACTCCACACTCATAACAAGGCCCTGATGTCACACCCTACCAGGATTAACTAGCTGCACCGGTGTGGCCACCATAGCTTTATACAGAAGTTGTACCCCTCGAAGTCTGACTACCGTGACCCTGCTGACTACTCTGACATTGCTCAAAATAAGACCCACCAGAAGCTTAAAGGATGCCTTAACCAGCCGATTAGACTGACCCTGATGCTGTTGTGGTTGATACCCTCAGTCCCACTGTCCTGAACCTCTACCATAAGAACAGGAACCACTGTAGCTACCTCGATGTCGTGGCCTCTTATCTCTAGCCACCGGATTATGATGGTGCAATTCCTCTATGATACAGACATAGTCTGCGATGGCCTGAAATGATCGACAACTAGAAACCAGTATCTCAGCTGTCTATCTAAGCTCTGTTCGCAATCCCCAAACAAATATATGAACCATGTCTGGCTCGGTAAGCATTATCATAGCCCCAAATAGAGCAAGCTGGTGGAAGCGAGTCTCGTACTCAGATACATTCATAGATTCCTATATAAGTCTAGTGAACTGCTTCCTACGATGCTCTCTATCGCTCTGTGGTATGAACTTAGCCATGAAGGCCTCATAAAACTCTCTCCAAGTCCACTCAGGCAATGAAGAGGGCCTGCAAGTAACCTGGGCCCTTCACCATAGCTTAGCTTGACCCTACAGCTAATAAGAAGTACAACCAACTCCTCGAGTCCCCAACAACCCCAAATGATATAGCATCTCCTCACAAGTAGTGGTAAAATCATGCGGATCTTGAAAAAAAAACCTCGGCAGTGCTAATCTTAGAAATCTACCCAAAACCTTATGCTCTGTCTCTGTAATCACTGGTTGAGGAGCAAGAGGTTGTGCAATAGTAGATACCAGAAGAACCTTAGCATAAGGAGCCGTAGTAGTAGGATGGGCTCCTAAACTCTGAACACCCAGCGCTTCCCCCTGAGTGAATGTATGTGCTACCTCAGAAGGCTGACTGTCGATCATGCCTAACAACTGAGGAAGTAGACCACAAATATTGAACAAAGGAGCTATGGATGAAGCAGGTACTGAAGCTGGTGCTGGCACTAGTGGTACCTGGGTTGTCCCCCGGTCCATGTGTTGCTTCTCTAGAACAATTTCGGGCTCAAGAGCTCTAACTGGTGCCGCTGCTTGGACACAACCCCTACCTCTACCTCTACAACCTCTTCGGCCCCTAGCTTAAGCCAGGGGTGCTAGAGTTGAAGGCTCGCCCCCGCCTGATGTCGACGATCTTATACGAAGCGGGAGAATGAACTAGAATAAGTGAGATTTCAGGAAACCATCAAGGATAAGACGCACGATATAAAAGCAAGAAAAGATTCATGTTTCCTAAGATGCCACTGTAGCCTCCCAAAGATTGAGTACAAATATCTCCGCCCCAATCTGCAGGACTCTACTATACATTAGCTCCTATACTGATGACACTGGTAAACCTAGGCTCTGATACCAAGCTGTCACAACCCAATTTTGTGGTCATGATAGCACCTATCACTCCCCTATAGGCAAACCAATCCCCATAGCCCAGAACGGTTAGTAATGGGTTACTATCTAACAAGCAAGCGGAAGAATGATACAATTTGCGAAAGCAAAGTAAATAAATAAAGAAATAAGCATCTAGAATATATATATATATAAATGGAAGAAAAACAAAAAACACAACCTGGTATCATATTATAAGAGTCGGTACTATATATAAAGAGTACAAAAGATCCAAAAGAATATATACACATCTATCTCTGAATAACAAAAGAGTACAAGACACAAAAGATTAGCTAAAAGCTAAGCCCGATTGTCAAGACCTAACCCTCAGCCTCGAATAGTCCAAAATCACCTCGCATGAGTCTCCACGAATCAGTGGTGATGGCCCACACTAGGATCTACACTAGGAAGATGTAGAGTGTAGTATGAGCACCAACTGCTAAGCAACGGGTACCCAGTAGGCATCATAGGCCTATTAAGCGCATATAAGATATAAAAGCAATAATATAGCATAAATTAAGAAGTAGTCACAGAAGCAATGAATAAGTATACGGAAGCTCGCATAGAAGGAATACGAGGAGAAAACAATCAGGCTCGACTAGCTACTAAAAATATATATCTCACAAACACAGGTGAAGAAAAGGAAGAACGCACTTAGGGTCCCTGAAGTGATAATATATATAAATAGAGTTTATGAAATAGGAAGTATATACTGGTAACCTCAAGTGAAAAGGGAAGGAAGGAAAATATGTAACTGAACTCATGCTTGAAACCCAATATTAAACAACTCAATCATGCCAATAATACAATCTCAAGGTAGGAATAATCAACCAATAATCTAAGTATAACCATGAAGTGAACCAGAAGTATACACAACACAATCTCCCAAATGTAAATCCTCGAATAAGAACTAGAATATACCGATAATTTGAACTAGAATCGCAATAGAAAATAGTAAGTCTACCTACAGTCTGAACGGTCGCCCATGAACTGGAGGAACACATACAAGTAAATACAAACCCTCTGGCATCCCATACTACAAGAGCATACACTCAGCAAACAAAAAATAAGGGTGAAATCTCATGCAAATGAATGATATGATGTAATAGTGAAAAACAGGTGGAACAATAGCTCTGTATATACTTCATCCGGCGCCTATAGGCCCAACAGGTAGGATCGATAGAAGGACATGACATGTATACCTCAACTGTACTGCATACCCCTCCTCCGGCACACTCTACATGTAGCCTATGGTCCATATCAGTAAGGTCCAAAGAGGTCTTCGACCACATACTAATCTCAGAACCTCAATATAATTGTCTAGAGTGTATCTGGATCCAAGCCAGTAACCAAATCTCAAGAATGAATACTCCAAGTCCATCCAGGTCTAAATCAGTGAAATAAATCTCAAAAACCCTAATAAGGGTGCCCGGGCGTAACTGGGTCTAAAACAGTAGTAAAACCAATTTGACGCTCAGCTCGACTCAGTCCAGTATCATTTCAAACCACCAGTAATACATATATAGCACTCCAGCTCTGCTGAGTCTAGTAATAGTATGAAAATCGGTGATAAAATCATCATTTTAACTCTTTTACCAGAGAAGATCCACAAAACCCAATTCCAAACCCTTTTATAACCATTTTTACCAAAAATGGGCCCTCGGGGCCATGCAGGGTTTAGAAATCCATTTATGGTAGGCCCAAAGACAAAACCGTAGTAAAACATATAGAAATCTCTTTATATGTATAATAATGGCATGCTCAAACACAATCAGTAGCCCAAAGACTCACAATCAACCTATCGGCCTTGCACGAGCTCTATCGCTTTACAACACAGATAACTAGCTATACAATTAAATATCAAACTATGGTCTAGAGTTGAATACAAGGTCACACAGGATCACAAGGGTGATATTACCAACTACTAAGAATACTACAATTATAGGAGCAAAAATAAGATGCATATGAAGGAACAGACAAGGTCTGGGTACCAAGCTAATAAAACCCACCCATGGATGCTAATTAGTACAATTATAGCTTATATATGCAAAGTCTAATAAGGAGAAACCATAACCTACCTGTCGTCTGACGACAAGCTGCTAGAACGATGGTATCCAAGCCCGAACTGCTCCGAGAAGCTCTTAAATTCAATCAAACTATCAAGAAGTCAATCTACGCATTATAACAAGACTAACGATACCCATATTGCTAAAATTATAGTAGGGTCAAAATTCGGGTCACAACCGAGCCTATGGGCCCCTCAACTCAAAGCCAGAAATTAAAAACACCACTATTGTCACGCCCCGAGGTTACCCCCTAGACGTAACTCGGGACTTGGGACCACAAGAATCCCAAGCTAATCCTTGGTCATAACATTCTCAAGCATAATAAAAGATAAGCGGAAGCATAATACGAAAATCCCATCAAGGAAATATCAATGAAGGGTCTAAGGGCCCCATAACATACAATATCTAAAAAGGGAATTCGAATACAAACTATGTTTGAAAGCCTCTAGTCATACTATAAGAGTTGCTAGGACAAGACCGTAGCTAACTCCAAGTATAGAAGTAAAGCTAACATAAGGAAAAGCATAACTAGTCCTTGCACTATGAGGACTCACCAAAGCTGGGCATGAGTGGCCGGGAACTCTATCCACTAAGCTGTGAAGGGACACCTGAATCTGCATCATCAAAGGATGCAGCGCAATATGCGTTAGTACTATGGAATGTACTAAGTATGTGGGATATGCATAGGTCATGATAAAAATATACTTGGAAGCCTGTTTAAAACTGAGATCATGCATAACTTGTGGTTAAACATGCTTAAATTATCCTTGAAGTTGAAATCATGTGGTAATAGTAAAATCTGTAATGTAATGACTCAATGCAATATCATAAGCTAAAAACATAACCATAAGTAGTAAGTATGAAATCTGAAAGCAAAGAGTCAATACATTTTTAAAGCATAAATTGTTTCTGTGGGAGGTTCTCTAACCGACATAGACCATGTGAGCTACATGGAATCCGATGTATCCACCCCATCGAAAGGACCCAATATACCTTGCCAGGGTATAAGGGCATTACTTTGGCGTGATCACTAAATATTGATGCCCAACAGAGGGGACTTAATACCTATGGGGGCAAGTAGTTCTGGGAACTTTTTGGGTACTCTCACCCTGTCCAACTCGGTGCTAATACTACTCCTAAAACATACATATAGATCATATAATACTGGGCATATCTGATGCCAAATCTTTTTGAAAAGCATAAGGGTATATATGATACCGTGCAATTCACTTAGCTTAGGTAGGAATATCTAGATGCCAAACCTTTCTTTAAACATAGGGACATATCTTATGCCCAAAACTGTTTGAAAAGCAAAAAGACATGTCTGATGCCATGCAATTCAATTTCATAATCTGAATACTTAGCTTAGCCACAGCTTAAAACATATTTTTCTTTCATAATCAAACTTGAAGACATTTGCATGTAATTTCATAAATACATAAAGTCCATGATATCTAATCATGCCAAATTTCTCTTGGAAATATGCAATTTTATGAGTTCATGCTAGAAATCAACTTTCATGCTTGGGCTTTCAAAACCAATGAGAGAATCATAATCAAATCATGAGTAGTCAAGAGGAAACCATGAATTTAAACATAGAAACTGATTTCATAAACTTTCCCCAAATTTTAGATCAAAACCCTAATTTCATAACTTCATAACTCAAAATAAGAATTGGCCTTAAAATCATGAATAAGAAACCACTCATAAAAACTCATGCAATTTAGAGTTCGAATCCATAGAAGAATCATGAGGAGATATTTTTAGAAGGACCCATAAGAATTGAGTAAGAACCCTAGTTTAGAAATCCATAAGTTCAAATTAGAAGATTGGGGTGTTTAGGCATAAGGTGAAGGAATCCCTTATTGAATACCCACATACCTTGGATGAAGATTACCCACTTCAATGGAAAAGAACTAGGAGGCTTGAACTTAAAGCTTGGAGACTTGAGCTTGAGAGGATCCTTGAGAGAATTTTCCCTTTTTGGGAGAAAAATGGAGAACTAAGGAGGCACTTAGGATAATATGGGTGAAAACTCTACTAGAAGTAGTCAAAATGGCACCACTTAATAGTTAAAAAGGGTGGGAAATGACCAAAATGCCCCTGGACTTAATTTAAGAAAAGCTGGAAAAAATTTCGAAGTCAGTGACCAAGGGTTGGACGATGGTCCGTCGTCCAGAAGGAAGGACTGTCTAAGAGAACTGTGGTTTGACTGAAAGAGTCTGGGGGCTATTGGACCTCAGGGATTACGGTTGGAACGACGACCCATCGTCCAGAAGGATGGGCCATCCTTTGACTCATCGTTTCTGGCACTTGGAAGATAGGTTTCTGAACTTAGGACGACGAGTACCAGGAAAGCTGAGAAGACGGTCCGTCGTCCAGAAGGACGGACCATTCTTGGACTCGTCATTTTTGGGACACTTTGAGGGGTCTTCTGGAAATGGGATGACGGGTACACAGGACGGGCCCATGCTTCCAAATGACGAATCGTCGTCTGAGACGTCGTTTCTGGAAACTTGAAATTTTTCTGAGATTTTTAACTTAGATAGCTGGATACGTGTACAGGGTGTTACAACTATATTCCCTAAGTTCTCGGGAGTTCATATCCCAAAATTGAGCGGAAGCGGACCATGAATGAGGGCTCAAACAACCCCTAAACTAAAAGATTTAATGAGGGAAGTTTATGGAATTTAACAAAAATTAACACGGAAACTTACCAATTTAGGAAGCCTAGAACAAGCACGGATCGGAAATATATAGTCCTCCAAGTTATGGGAATGATCAGGTGAGAAAAATGGTGTTCTTAGAGCAACAATAGTGGAGAAAACTATTTTTGAAGTTGGGGAAATAAGCTGGAAATTTAAAAGGGGGAACAACTATATAGCTTCCGTGCCTAGGCACCTCAGCAGCCATACAGGCGTGCTAGCATAGCATCAGCCACACATCGCAGGCGCACTGATGCCCAACCAGGCTGGCATGCATAGAGGTGCTGGCTACCGAGGCCAGGCCAGCACATAGGCATAGTGACCAGGCGCAGGCACGTGCACGCATGCGTGGCCCAGGCAATGCCTTGGCACCCATACCAGCAACAACACAGGCCCTTGCCAACCTTGGCAGATTTTCATCGAACGGACCCCCGAGAATGAATTTAGAGTCCCGTGAACACAAACGAGTAGAGCTATTTGACTAAAAATGGTATTCTGGACTCAATGGAATCAATGAAAATCTCAATGGAGGTCAATTTAACCAAAAGTGGGCCCCACGCTCAAAAACCAACTTTAGGCCAACTTTTCCAAAATGGAACACCAAGGCATAAAATGAGTCCGGAAGCCTCTGGACCAGAACCAAAGGTCCCTCTAGCCTAAAGTCAACATTCTGGAGCTAACAGTGCTGTCAGAATTTCCATTTATGGTTGTATTTTCTGAATGTTGACCAAAGTCAAACTTTCAAGTTCAACTGCCTAGAAAACACAAAAACTAACACAAAACCAAATTGAAAGCTCCTAGATCCTGGCCAAGGGTCCATCTAGACTAAAACCCATGCTCCGGAACTAATGGAACTGTTAGAATTTGGTTTTGAGCATGTTTATCAAGAATGTTGACCAAAGTCAACTGTATCCTAAGTTTAGGCTCTAAAATAGAGAAATGGCCATAACGACCAAACGAACAGCTAGGGCACCTAACCACCAGTCCCAATAAGCCATAAATGACTTGGGGCTACTACAAGAAAGCTCTAATAGTACAAAGAAAGTAAAAATGTGGAAATAATCGAAAGGGTCATTACACGGGTATATTCCAATCCACATTAGAAAATTGTTTCTCCCTTTAAGAGTTCTCAGACCAAGCTCTACCTTCTCTTAATACATACATAACTTACCTATTCCTAGTTCAGTTGGTGCCCCATATATAACATTCGAATGTTGATCAAGACAACAAATAATTAAGAGTAAGAGAAAGTAAGCAACCAAATGAGCCGTAGCACGATAATGAATATCATCCCAAATCAAATCAAGTTCATACAACAACAATAATGAAACTACCATAACCCTAGATGATAAGTATACCTCCATATAGACATGGATGAAATACTATATATCATTAAATAAAAATTGTAACAATACATATATTTAAGAAAAGAGGATAAAACCGATGTTCTCCTGCCTCTACGGCGGTTCAAAGCTCTCTCTAGGTCAAGAGTTCCCTAGTGTATTTGTTCTTCCCTATCTATAACTCTTCTATATGTGTTCTCAATTCATCCTCTTTTAAAATATGAAGAAAGTTAGTATTTAAAGAGTTTCATGGGGTTCTGGGTTGCCTTTCCTTCTTAAAAATAAATTGGGCAAAAACTGCCCAAAGTTGAACTATGGCCCTTCACTGTGCGGCAATGTAGTGCACTGGGGTTGTCCACTCTTAGTCTCTTATCCATTTCACTACGGGGGCGCCTGGGCGGCATCCAAGGCCCTTCCATAGTGTATTTTTGTCCATTTTTTTATTGTTTAGCCTCTGTTAAGCTCCCGTCTTGATCTCCTATCCATGGACATGCTCTGGATCATCATACATTTCTCCTACTCACACTTAAAAGATCCAATATCATTCCAATAGGCTCCAAATTCATGCAAATTCCTTTATTGTTCATCCTATACATCAAGACAAGCTACGTAAGCATATTTCATATAAAGTAAGTTCAAAAGCATCATTAAACAAGTAAAATGTGAGGTAATCTATAACATAAAATCACTACTTTTAGTATCACATCAAGACCCCTCAGTTAAACTCTTTGTTGTCCTCGAGTAAGCTCTACTCTATAACTACGACCCTACTACAACTACACCTATTGTAATAAGATTAGGTATGACAATAGGGTAGGGCAAGGGCAGGGCATGCCCTATTGATAACATAGGCTTTATCTTTAAAGTTTAAAAATTGAACTTTCTTCTATTGACTTGAAAAATTTACCTATATAGCTAGAGATAAAATAATTATCACATGTCAAGTTTTGATATTTTGAGAAACATGTAATACTCAGTCTGTTTCATTTATTAGTAGTATTGTACCAAAAGGTCTTCTTTACTTAGGTGTATAGTTAAATATAAAATATGTAGTTATTATCATTTATATATAAAAATTTCATTTTAATATAATTATACATTAGTGTTGAAGTAATTACTAGTTAATTTATACCTAACGTATAAAATAGTTATTATCTGTAATGTTTGCTATATTTTGATCTTTCAACTTCTTCTCTCTTTGTTTCTTCTATTGTTTGAGTAATCAAAATGCATTAACGTTAGAATAGTAGCAGCAAAAATAATTACCAACTAGTACATTAGAAAATTACAAAAAAATTGAAGATGATGTTAAAATTACTAAATTGAAAGAAATATTTAATTTTTATAACAGAAATAAAAAACACGTAATTAGGGGCTAAAATAGGGTGGGGCTAAATAGGGATAAATGGGGCGGGCGAGGCTCAATCTAAATAGGGAAAATAGTTAAATTAGGAAGGGTAGGGCAGGGCGCTTTAGTAGGGGACAACTTAACTTGCAATAATCTTCCCCATTTCCATCCCTAAATAAGATTACTCAAGCTAAGACTTCAATGACTACGATGTATGTCAAGTTCTTAGAAGACATTCTTTAATCATTCAACATATTTAAAACACATGAACAACTACTTCAAGACCACTTAGCCTCAAGTACTTACTCTACAATATTAGCAAACACTCATAGATTACCCAATCAAGATGTCAAACACTTCACCTATCTTTCGTCAAACATGTTCCCCTCACAACAAGAGAGTTACCCATATTCACTCACAAGTATGCACAATATCATATGAATGGGTATACGAATAGAGTGACGCTCACTCTCACAAAGAATTCACATGCAATATAATGGGTATACCCTGTATGTTTGTGTACTCTTATCTAAGTAATTGTATGATGTTTTCATTACTCAGGGAATGATTCAATAATGTCTAATGGTCCTGTTTAACAGTCTGGTGAATTGAACTGTGTATTTTGCTTGATTGGTTTACAAGTTGATTGTTCATTGTTTGTGACTGTGGATTGGTTGACATTCAGTTGGCTTGGGTACCACGCCTGGTACAGGTATACTAATGGTTAGCTTGGGTACCACGCCTGGTATGAGAAATACTAACGGTTGGCTCGGGTACCACACCTGGTACGTGTTTACTTTATTGCATTGTGCATTGAATTGTGGGTCCTCTGAGTGGACCAGGTTGTATTATTGAATTATGATAATTGTTTATGGTCCTTGAGAGGCTGAGTTATTGTTATATCTGATTTTGAGTTGGTCTTGGTGTAGACCGGGTTGCATGTTTAACACTTAGGTGTTTTTTAGAGGGGATCCCAGGATGGGTCCGGGCTATATAAACAGGGTCGTTTAAGTGTTATACTTCATTGTTGATCATGGTGATAAAAGTGGATTACATGTGGGAACAAGCTAGGGAGAGATTTGTAGTTTAGGGATGCATTTTGACTTGTTAAATGTGTTTTTGTACTCTTACTTGATTTGTTGTACTGCTCATACACTGTTTATTTGGAACTGGCTTATGATCCTACTAGTACACGGTGGTTTTGTACTGATACTACACTTGTTTTCTTTTGTGAGTACAGGGAATCTTCCAGCGGTTGACACGCAAACTCACTTGTAGTCCCAACACTTTCAGACGTCAAGGGTGAGCTGCTTCAATCGAGCTTCCTTGATTTCTATCTTTTTGAAGTTGAAGCCCACTTGTTTTGGGGTTAGACTATTTCTTCTGTTGGGGTTGCATCCCTGTACTCTAGTTTTGGTAGTGTTTTGGTACGTTGACTTTCAGATTCTAGGGGGGCTTTTCCACAGGGTTATTATAATAGAGTTGTTTTATTGATATTGATTGCTAGTTTACTTTTTGCACATTGGTTTTGAGCTGTTAGAAGGGTTAAGTTTGGGGAAGTGATGGTTCACTCACTCGAGGGTTGGGTGAGTGCCACTCATGGTGGTCTGGGTCGTGAAAAAGATGGTATCATAGCCTTAAGTTCTATGATCTCATCATACAAAAATGGGTCTAGTAGAGTCTTATGGAACGGTATAGAGACGTGTGTACTTGTCCTCGAAAGGCTATAGGACTTTAGGAAAAACTCTTTTTTTTCTTCCTTCGTGCTATAACTTGATTCCAATTGGTATCTGGTGATACAAATTGGTATCTAACTCATTCACTCTTCTATCCGCAGATGGTTAATACTAGGAGAAACAGAGCTAGAGCAGCGGTCCCAGCGCGGGCTTGGTTGTCCGTGGTAGAGTTAGGGGAAGGGGCAGAGGATGAGGTAGAGCCACACCCACCAGGGGTGGAGCTCAAGCTGCTGCGGGAGTGAGAGAAGAAACCCCTCCCTTACCTCAGGAATAGGTTGTCGAAGAAGTGGAGGTTATTGCTGAGGATGGTGAGGCGCAAGTAGAGGTAGCATCGGCTGGAGGTGCGGGCCTTCCCCCCTTTGACGCTCGAGGCATTTCAGCAGGCTTGTAACTTCTTGAGTGGTTTGGTTGAGGCCATATTCACCCCCCTGGGTGTTGTAAATTAGGCTCTGGGCACTCAGCCAGCGGTTACTACAGCTCCTAGGATGGATGTAGCTTCAGGAACCGGTGATTTCTTCAGGCCAATGCTTGGTCAAGTAATGACATGAAATGAACATGAGATGCTGACCAAATTTCTCAAGCTGAAACCTCCTACATTTTAGGGTACTGATAGGTAAGATGCTTATGAGTTCATCTTGTATTGCTATGAAAGGTTACACAAGTTGGGTATCGTACGTCAACATGGGGTTGAGTTCGTCACATTTCAGCTATAGGGTGATGCTAAGCAATGGTGTTGGTCTCAGGTAAAGTGCAGATCATCGATATTGCCTGCCTTGACTTGGGAGGAGTTCCATTCTCTCTTCTTAGACAAATATGTACCTCGTACTTTGAAAGAAAGAAAGAAGGATGAGTTCTTTCATCTGGAGCAGGGAAGTATGTCAGTCTCTGCTTATGAGGCTAAGTTCCATGCTTTGTCTTGTTACGCTACTCAGTTGTTGGGTTCAGAGGAGAAGAGGGTCCGATTGTTTATGAAGGGATTGAACACTGAACTACAAGTACATTTCATGCACATGACTTCTTCAGGTAAGGGCTTTAATACAGTGACAAATTATGTTAAGAAATTAGAAGGGGTCAAGCAAGTGGGGCAGGCTAAGGCATTAGCCAAGAAGCCCCGAAATGAGAGAAATTATGGCGTTTCATACTCCAGGGGCCTGAATCAGCTGGTATACTCAGCTCGTCCTATTAAGTCAGCTTTGCCAGGTGCTATGGGTAGTCATCAGGGAGCTTATCAGCAGTTTCCACCTCCTAGAGGCCAGGGAGCTTCTTACACATCTGCCAGCAAGCGTACACTTAACTGTGGTTGCTTCTATTGTGGTGATCTGGGCCACTTTAAGAGGGAGTTCCCACTCAGGTAGACCAATAATCAGGTTCAATAGCAGTCTAGAGCTACGGTCTCGGTAGGTAGAGGTGGTAATGCTAGGGGTCATCCACACGGTGGGCGAGGTAACTTTCAGGGAGGCCAGGGAGACAGGGGGAATTGAGGAGCAGGAAGGGACGGGGTGCATCTAGCAAGGGAAATAGCTCAGATTGATGACCGGGCTCAGTGTTACGCATTCCCAGGGAGGTCATAGGCTGAGGCATCAGATGTGGTGATCATAGGTACAATTCGAGACTGTGATAGGATGGTTTTTGTGCTTTTTGAGCCAGGTTCTACTTATTATTATGTGTCTGTGAAGTTTGTTTTGGGTCTGGAATTAATATGTGATAGCCTTGATTCCCCTATCCATGTTTCTACCCCAGTTAGAGTGTCTGTGATTTTGACTCACGTGTATCGTGATTGCTCTATTGTGTTTGTGGGATTGCATAGTTGGGTAGATTTGGTAACTCTGGACATGGTTGACTTCGATGTCATTTTGGGCATGACTTGGTTATCCCCTTATCATTCTGTGTTAAATTGTAACACCAAGACTGTGGCTCTAGAGATTCCGGGTAAGGATAGGCTAGAGTGGGAGGGTGTTTACAGGCTTAAGCCGGTCAAGATTATATGGTTTGTTCAGGATAGAAAGCTAGTTGGGAGAGGGTGTTTAGCCATTTTGGCTAATCTCCGGGATGATAGTGTGGAGTCCCCAGTTATTGAGTTAGTTTCGATTGTTTTAGAGTTTCGAGAGGTGTTTCTAGTGGATTTTCCTGGTATGCCTCCGGACAGGGATATCGACTTTTGTATTGACCTGGAGCCAGGCACTTGCCCAATTTCCATTTCTCCATATCAAATGTCTCTGGCAGAGTTAAGGGAAATTAAGACTCAGCTTCAGGAACTCCTAGATAAGGTATTTATCTGTCCCAGTGCTTTGCCTTGGGGTGCTCCGGTATTGTTTGTAAAGAAGAAAGATGGTAGTATGCGGATGTGCATAGATTACAAGAAGTTGAACAAGGTTACCATCCAGAATATGTACCCTTTACCCCGTATCGATGATCTATTTGACCAGTTACAGGGTGCGTTGGTGTTTTCAAAAATTGACTTGAGGTTAGGGTATCATCAGTTGAAAATTAGGCCCGAGGATATTCCTAAGACTGATTTTCAAACTCGGTATGGGCATTACGTGTTCTTAGTGATGTCATTTGGGTTGACTAATGCGCCAGCGGCATTCATGAGTTTAATGAATGGAGTATTTAAGTCATATTTGGATTCTTTCATCATTGTTTTTATTGATGATATTTTGATCTACTCCAAGAGTAGGGAGGAGCATGCTGAACATCTCCGGGTTGTGTTAGAGATATTAAGACATCAAAAGCTTTATGTGAAGTTCTCCAAGTGTGAATTTTGGTTGACTTCAGTTGCATTCTTGGGGCATGTAGTGTCAGAAAAGGGGGTGATAGTAGATCCCCAGAAAATTGAGGCAGTCAAGAGTTGGATCCGGCCTAGCTCTGTGACTGAGCTAAGGAATTTTTTTGGGCTCGCAGGTTACTACCGGAGGTTCGTCAAGGATTTTGCATCTATTGCTACACTCTTGACAAGGCTAACTCAAAAAGAGGTACCGTTTGTGTGGTCCGACAAGTGTGAGGAGAGCTTCAAAAATCTCAAGACACTTCTGACCACGACTCCTATTTTGTACTTGCCGGTTGAAGGTAAAGACTTTATTGTTCACTGTCATGCTTCACATTCAGGTTTGGCTATTGTGTTGATGCAGGATAGGAATGTGATAGCATACGCTTCTAGGCACTTAAAGGTTCAGGAGAGGAACTATCCGACTCACGATTTAGAGTTGATAGCGGTGGTGTTTGCACTTAAGATTTGGAGACACTATCTCTCTGGTGTCAAGTGTGAGGTGTTAACTGATCATCGCAGTCTGCAACATGTTTTCACCCAGAAGGACTTGAATCTGAGCAGAGAAGGTGGATGGAGTTGTTGAAAGACTATAATGTGACTATTTTGTACCATCCAGGTAAGGCTAATGTGGTGGCAAACGCATTAAGTCGGAAGACAGTTAGCATGGCCAGTTTGGCTTGTTTGGGGGTGTCCAAACAACCACTAGCAAGGGAAATTCAGGCATTGGAGTCCAAGTTCATGCACTTGGGTATTTCAGAATGAGGTGGGGTATTGGCCAGTGTTGAGGTTAAAGCCACTTTCATAGAGGATATAAAGGCCGAGCAGTTTCAGGATCCGCAACTGAATAAGCTATGAGGTGAGGTAATATCTGTGGAGTCCAGGGATGCCACATTGGATGCTGGCGGGGTACTAAATTTCAAAGGAAGGATTTGCATTCCTCGGGTTGATGATATAATACCGAATATTTTGGCAGAGGCTCATGGTTTGCGGTACTCAATTCATCCTTGTGTGACTAAAATGCACATAAATTTGAGACAGCTTTACTGGTGGCCCAGAATGAAGAGGGACATAGATGATTTTGTGTCCAAGTGTAAGAATTGCCAGCAGGTAAAGTATGAGCACCAGAGACCTTCAGGACTACTTCAGAGAATGACCATTCCAGTATGGAAGTGGGAGAGAATAGCCATGGATTTCGTGGTGGGTCTTCCCAAGAACTTGGTGAAGTATGACTCAATTTGGTTCATTGTTGACAGGCTGACCAAGTAAACTCATTTTATTCCAGTCAAGGTAGACTACAATTCACAGCAATTGGTTAAGATCTACGTGAATGAGATTGTGAGATTGCATGGAGTACCACTGTCCATCATTTTAAACAGGGGTACACTGTTCACCTCTAAGTTCAGGGGTAAGTTGCATGAAGAGTTGGTTACACAACACACCTTTAGTACAACATTCCATCCTCAGAATAATGGTCAGTGAGAGAGGACGATCCAGGTGTTGGAGGATATGCTGAGAGCATGCGTGATTAACTTCTTGGGTCATTGTGACCAATTCCTATCATTGTACGAATTCTCATACAACAACACCTACCACTCTAGTATTGACATGTCACCATTTGAGGCATTGTATGGGAGAGGTTGTAGATCACCGATTGGGTGGTTTGAGGAAGACGATGTAAAACTGGTGGGCGTAGATTTGGTAAGGGAGGCACAAGAAAAGGTAAGAGGCATTCAGACCAAGTTACTAGCTTCCCAAAACAGGTAGAAGGAATATGCGAATCACAAGGTCTGGGATATGGAATTTTAGGTTGGTTAACAGGTATTGTTGAAAGTGTCCCTAATGAAGGGAGTTATGCATTTCGATAAGAAGGGCAAGCTCAGCGCTCGGTTCATCAAACCATTTGAAGTTCTTGAGATCATATGGCTAGTGGCTTATAGATTAGCACTGTCTCCCATTTTTATAAGTGTCCATCTGGTATTCCATATATCCATGCTGAAGCGATACCATGGGGATGGGGAATACATCATCAAGTGAGATGAGGTATTATTTGATAAGGATTTTTGCTATGAAGAGGAACCGATTTTGATTCTTGATCGGGATGTCCGAAAATTGAGGACAAAGGTGATCGGTATGGTAAAGGTTCAATGGAAGCATCTTCCAGTTTAGGAAGCCACTTGGAAAACCAAAAAGGACATGTGGGACAAGTACCCTCACTTGTTTGAGGATTCAGGTACTATACTTTCTTTCTTTATTTTTCCATAATGTTGGGTTTAATTGTTCGAGTACGAACAATGGATAAATTGGTATCTGTTTTAATGAATGGGCTCATCATTACGGGTAAACATTTCGTGCCAAGTTTTGAGTTAGAAAACTTTCGAGTTTGGGAGTTGAAAATTCTGGGTTAGGCTAGTCTCGGCTGGTTTCGGAGCGAGGTATGGTCTAGGGCAATCCGGGTAAGGATTGGGAAGGGAGTCTTGATTTGAGATAGTTTTCCATTTAGCCAAGGCATAAAGGAGTTTGGGAGACTTTTCGGAATCGAATTCGGGTAAGTAGAACTCCTAGAATTGAGGTTGACGCGAAGAGGTTGTTCCAGAATGTTGAAAAAATAAGTGTGTTGTAAAATAGACAAATTTTGGGGACTTTACAATGTTCTATTCCATTTCAACTGCCATGGAGGTTGACACTCCGCCATAGAGACCTCCATTGTAGCGGAGAAATACTGCTACAGCGGAAGTCAATGACAGTTAGCCTCTGCCATAGCGGATAACTCCGTTATAGTGGTACCGCTATAGTGGAGCGGACCGCTATAGCGGGATCGACGGGATTTAATGCAAAAATATTCCCCAAAATATTTAGTTTTCACAAACACATTTGGGAGAAGGGCTAGGGAAATTCCAGACGATTTTCCTCTATTTTGCATTGATTTTCTTTCCTAAGGTAAGGTTTCTACTCCTTAAGGTCTGTACTACTTTCCCTACGCTATTGAATTGCTACGGGTAGACTTGGGGAAAGGTTAGAAATGACTTAGGGATGGTACAATCTGGGGAAGGAGAGGGATTCTAGGTGTGGAAGTACTTGGGTATGGTTAAAAGTACTGTATTATGATCAGGTGACTTTAATTGTCTAATTATATCCATGAAAAATGGTAGAACTATGAGAATTAATGGTGAAAAAGCTTGGGAAAAGGATGGGATGATCATGGCTGGCCTGGGGTTTGGGATTCGGTGTAATCCGGGTAACGTATATGCCATGTTTATTAATTTAGTACTTGTATATAATTTTAGACCAAGAACAAGCAAGAATTTTTTTAGAATGGGAAAGCTTGTGTTGAGTAGAGCTTTGGATCATTTCTAGGTAGGTGATGGTTATTGATTCATGTATACCTTGTATGTTTGTGTACTCTTATCTAAGTAATTGTATGATGTTTGCATTGCTCAGGGAATGAATTAATAATGTCTAATGGTCATGTTTAATAGTCTGGTGAATTGAATTGTGTATTTTTCTGGATTGGTTTACAAGTTGATTGTTCATTATTTGTGACTGTGGATTGGTTGACATTCGGTTGGCTTGGGTACCATGCCTGATATGGGTATACTAACGGTTGGCTCGGGTACCTTGCTTGGAACGGGAAATACTAACGGTTGTCTGGGGTACCACGCCTAGTACGGGTTTACTTTATTGCATTGTGCATTGAATTGTGGGTCCCTGAGTGGACCGGGTTGTGTTATTGAATTGTGATAATTGTTTATGGTCCTTGAGAGGCCGGGTTATTGTTATATCTGATATTGAGTTGGTCTTGGTGTAGATCGGGTTGCATGTTTAACACTTAGGTGTTGTTTAGAGGGGATCCTAGGGTGGGTCCAGGCTATATAAAGAGGGTCGTTTAAGTGTTATACTTTATTGTTGATCATGGTGATAAAAGTGGATTACATGTGGGAACAAGCTAGGGAGTGATTTGTAGTATAGGGATGCCTGTTGACTTGTTGCATGTGTTCATGTACTCTTACTTGATTTGTTGTACTGCTCATACACTATTTATTTGAAATTGGCTGATGATCCTACCAGTACATGGTGGTTGTGTACTGATACTGCACTTGTTTTCTTTTGTGAGTACAGGAGATCTTCTAGCGGTTGACACGCGAACACACTTGTAGTCCCAACACTTTCAGACATCAAGGGTGAGCTGCTTCGGTCGAGCTTCCTTGATTTCTATATTTTTGAAGTTGTAGCCCACTTGTTTTGGGTTTAGACTATTTCTTTTGTTGGGGTTGCATCCCCGTACTCTAGTTTTGGTAGTGTTTTGGTACGTTGACTTTCAGATTCTAGGGGAGGATTTTCCGCAGGGTTATTATAATAAAGTTGTTTTATTAATATTGATTGCTAGTTTACTTTTTGCACATTGGTTTTGAGCTATTATGGTTATGTTCGGGGAAGTGATGGTTCGCTCACCCGGGGGTTGGGTGAGTGCCACTCATGACGGTCTGGGTCGTGACAATATACCACCACCTTCCCATGCAGCATAAGTACACACTCAAATCCCACCCAGGATGCATCACAATAAACCACAAACCCCTCAATGCCCTCGGGTAGAGTCAAAATAGGGGCAGAAGTCAAATGATCCTTCAATTCTCAAAGTTGCCCTCACAGACATCGGACCATACAAACTTAGCCTTTTTCTGCGTCAACTTTGTCAATGGAGCAGCTATGGATGAGAAATTCGCTAAAAACCTCATATAATATCCTGCCAAACCCAAGAAGCTCCTAATGTACGTAGGAGTCGTGGGTCTGGGCCATTTCTTCAGCGCTTCAATCTTTTGAGGATCCACCTTAATCCCTTCACTAGACACAATATCACCAAAGAAAGTCACAGAGTCTAGCCAAAACTCACACTTGGAGAACTAGGCCTATAATTCCTGCTCCTTAGGAGTTTGTAGTACAATTAAGAGGTGATTGGCATGCTCCTCCTCACTCTCAGAGTAGACCAGGATTTCATCAGTAAAAACTATCACGAACATATCTAAAAATTGCTTAAACACCCTATTCATGAGATCCATGAAGACTGCAGGAGCGTTAGTCAAACCAAAAGACATGACCAAAAAATTTAAGTGGCCATACCAAGTTCAGAAAGCAGTCTTAGGAATATCAGCTTCCCTAACTTTCAACTGATGGTAACCCGAACGGAGATCTATTTTGGAGAAACACTTATCACCTGGATGTTGGTAAAATAGATCATCAATTCTTGGGAGAGGGTACTTGTTTTTCACCATGACTTTATTCAGTTGACGATAATTAATGCACATATTAAGAGACCCATCTTATTTACGTGCGAAGAGTACAGAGGCACCCCAAGGAGAGATGGTAGGATGGATAAAACCTTTGTCAAGGAAGTCTTTGAATTGCTCCATTAACTCTTTCAACTCTGCGGGGGCCATTCTATAAGGTGGAATAGAAATGCGTTTAGTGCCAGGCAAAAGGTCTATCCCAAAGTCTATTTCCTTATCAAGAGTAACTCCGAGAAGGTCTTTCGGAAATACTTTGGGAAATTCATTAAGCATGGAAATGGACTGGAGTGAGGGACTTTTAGAATTAGAATCCCTGACCCGAACCAAATAGTACAAGCACCCTTTTGATATCATCTTTTGGGCTCTAAGATAGGAGATGAACTTTCCCTTAGGCGCTACGAGGCTACCCTTCCATTCAAGGACTGATTCATTAGGAAAACAAAATTTGACCTTTCTAGTCCTACAATCCATAGTAGCATAACAAGAGTGAAGCCAATCCATCCCTAGAATAACATCAAACTCTAACATATCAAGTTCTATCAAGTCCACAACCATATCCCTAAGTAAAATAGTCATAATATAATTTTTATAAACCCTCTTAGCAACAATGGAATCACCCACAGGGGTGGAAACTAAGAAGGGTTCAAGAATATTTTCGGCAGCAAAACCAAAATTTACATCCATATAAGGAGTCACATAAGATAAGGTGGAGCCAGGATCATGTAACACATGAACATCATGGGAGAAAATCTATAACATACCTGTGATAATATCCGGCAAAGCCTAAGATTTCTAGCAAGTAGATAGTCCATAAAGGCGGTTTCGACACCCGCCTGGACCAGAAGTAGTCCCCTTCCCAACGAGGGCTGATGAAGTGGTAGATGTGGCCTTATTACCCCCAAAAGTCCTCTTTGTAGAAGGTTATTCACATTGAATATGTTTGGGCTGCCCGCACCCATAACACACTCAGCTACCCTCATAACACTTCCCAAGGTGCCACTTTCCATAAGTAGCACAACGAGGGTAAGATTGATCTGACTGAGCTACACTGCCCTACAACTGAGTACCCCACATCTGGGAACCATGATTGTGTTAGAATTGCTAATCACCCAAAGGTCTAGAGGCAGGTGCACTAGCTGATGAATGAGCATCTCCCCAAGACTTCTTCCTGGGCTAATGTCTGCTACCCTTACCACTATGCTACTGGGTTGTCTCATGGTCTGCTGGCTTTGTCCTCATATTCTGATGCTCTTCCATCTCAAGTTGTTTCTTGTTCTTATCCTCAACCTGTTTTATGTATACCACTAACCTTGGTAGGTCCATGTCTTTGTTAAACATCACAGCTTTGCATGCCAATACTAAGTCACCGGATATGCCATTAGTGAACTTCCTAATTCGAGCCCTCATATCATACACCAACTCCGGAGCATAATAGGCCAGCTGATTAAACTTCAGAGCGTATTCCTTAACACTCATCTTCCCTTGTCTCAAGTTTACAAATTCCTCAGCCTTGGCTTCCCTCAGCTCTTGAGAGAAGAAGTGATCAAGAAAGGCCTCGAAAAAGTCTTCCTAAACAGCTGGAGCAGAATCCTCACCCCTTATCTTTTCCCACTCATCATACCACTGATAGGCCACCCCTTTTAGCTAATAGGCTGCCAACTCCACCCCCTCAGTGTCACCAACATGCATGACCTTGAATATTTTCTCCGTTTCATCAATAAATTCCTGAGGATCCTCCTCGAATTTGGAACCTGTGAAGACTGGTGGGTTCAGTCGCATAAACTGGCCCACTCTAGTAGCATATGAAGACCCTGTGTTAGTAACAATACCACCTGATCAATGAGACTGGGAGGACACAATCTGGGCAAGCATTTTCATGGTTTCCCTGAACTTGGAATTAGTAACCTCACCCTATAATGACTGGACTCGAGTAGTACTGGTCCTGGGAACTCGAGTAGAAGCAGTAACAACATCAGTAGCAGGAGCAGTAGTTGAAGCAGTACCATGAGTGACTGGTAGAGCCCCAGTAAGAACGATAGGATCAGCATAATGAACACCATAATGGATCTGCATCCCATGATAAAGGCAAACCTCTTCAGCATTTGTCCCTGCGGGGACTGAGGTTCCAGCTGCAGCACCTTATCCGGTAGTTCTTTTTGGAGGCATGAACTGAAATGCGGGAGAGTCAAGAGTTAGAAGAACTTTATTAGAATCAGGCTATTTACATGAGGTAGAGCATGAAGAAAGGGAAACATTCCTAAATTCCTTGGAGTCTCCCTTTTATAAGTGTGGCACGCTACACACCGATAAAACAGACTCTACTCGACAAGGCTTTGTAGACACCCTAGGACCATGAACTGTGCTCTGATACTAAGTTTATCATGACCTAATGTGGGACCCTAGACGTAATAGGCAACCCAGACCAATGAAGGCCCGAGAAGGCCCCTTAACATACATCATAGCATGTTCACAAAAGAGATGCGGAAAATAGACCCAACGATCAAAGTTCAATTAAAAGAGAAATAACGATGTCATACATAGAAATATAACACAAGAAATAATTTGTCTAAACCAGTCTACGAAGCCTCTAACATCCAGAATAAACTCGTATACAGGGATATGACCCCGACGATACCATAAAATGGAATAGAATAGTCCAACATCTAATAAGAAAAAAACATATGCCTTTCAAAAATAAGGAGGGCTCACCACTTGCTATCCTATTATCTTGAGAATCCTAGTGTTGCACGGAACCACGGGGGAAAGTCTCTAATCCTACATCATGAGAAGATATAGCATCTGAAGACGGTCAGCACGATGAGTACTGGCATGCAACCCAGGGGAAGGGATAATACAATTTTATAATGAAAGTCATAATGAATGTAACATAAATCATAGTATGAAAATATGGGGAAAATACTCAATATCAATAGAAAATCATTTGTTTATTTAACTTCTAAACTATATGGTTTAACCGACATCTCATACATAATACACCATGGCTATGTGGGTTTGATCAACGCTCGATCGGCTGAGCCCCAATTCATGTTTGCTGCAAGAATTGGGATCCTTCTGTATATAATAGTGTCAAGGCCTACATCAGTCATCCTCATAGAGGATAAGCATAAGTTCATCCAATTAAGGAGCAAACCGTTCCCTACATAAACAAAACATAGGTTTTGGGTAATGAGCCCCGTTCGACTCATACCTTCTCGATTAACCATCTAATTATCTTAAGCTCATCTTTTAGAATTTTAAAAATTTAAGCAACACGTTCATTAGGGAATCTTAACATTCTTAAGACATTCGTAGGTTGGTATTGTCATACCAAGACTTGCAAGTCAAACATAACTATGTTATGCCATCATCGTTCATACGTCATTTGTCCCAACAATTTAAAGGATTTCAAACTCGTTTAATTAAAGAACCCCACAAAGTTTAACATCTCATAATTCATTAATTAACCATTTAAAAAATGAGAGGTTTAAGAAGATCCTTTTCTTTTCGTCCAAGACTAATATTTAAATAGTAAATCAAATTTTGAATGAAATGTTACTTTAAATCTCAAATCTGCCTCTAATATCAACATCACATAATTAAAGTTCATACTTCAAACAATAATCTCAAAATGATACATAGATAATGAATTGTTCCATAAAAACATTTGAAAACTTCAAGTAATTTGTCCTTTTGAAGACCTTTCAACCATTCACATACAAAACTAGTATAGAATTTCATGTTTCATAGTAGAAACATAATACTTATGAATTAGGTTGGAAGGGAAATTTCTACATAACTTTGAGAAGAAGATTGTGGAGAGGAACTTTTGGGATAGAAACCCTAGCCTTTGGTACCTCTGAGACTTGGAAGGTTGATGTTTTGAGAGGGAGGAGTGTTTGAGAGAAAGTAACATATGAAAAATTGATGGGGGAAGAGGGGTTTTAATCGCTTGGTGGTATAAAATTAAAGAAAGGATGAGATTGCCCTTCAAGGGACTTTATAGGCCCAAAATTGCACTAAAAGAAGGGATGCAGGGATCGTACGATAAGGAGGACGCTTTGTGTGCCCAACAGCGTCCGCTGCCTTTCCTGTGCATGCAGACGCATGCGCTTGCGCACACTTTTGGCTTGCTTCACTATTTCATCTTGTACAAAATTAACTTGGGATGCTAGCTTACTAACTTTGAAAGCCCATAGGTGAGAACCACTCAACACTTTAAAATTCAAGAGATGTGAGATGTAAAAACACTCAACCAAATACTATGAAAGAGATATTGAATAGATCATGGCTAATCAAGCAAAAGTTGTTGCAGACATGAAAAACCAAGACACATCAGTAAGGAATCTTAAAAGACAAGTAGGGCAGATTGCTAGAGCACAAAATACAAGGCCCAAGAGGGCTTGCTAGGCGACATAGATCATAACCTTAAACAGGTCCATGCAGTTACTACGAGAAGCGGTAGGGATCTTGAGGAGATAATTCAATATAAGGTTGTGCAAAGATATTTGACGGACAAGGAGATACAAGTAGTTCTGGAAAAGGAGGTAAGATCTTAAAAAGCATCATCCAGTACTAAACCACCACTTTTGTTTCCACAAAAACTGATGATGCAGAAAAAAGAAGCAGGATGCAAAAAGTTACTTGACTTATTGAGGCAGGTTCACATAAATCTTCCCCTTATGGATATTTTGTAAGGGGTGCTAGAGTATGCCAAGTATATCAAGTACATAGTGGCAAACAAGAGGCGATTGACAGAGTATGTGATAGTTGCTCTTACAGAGGAGTGCACATCTAGAATCAAAATAGGTTGTCGACTAAGTTGAAGGATCCGAGCAACTTCGCTATTCACATTACTATTAGGCCACAGTTGGTAGCTCATGCATTGTTTGATCTTGGGGCTGATATAAATTTATGCCATTGTCAATATTCTAGACTGTGGGACTTGGTACCCCTATCCTACTACTATTGTGTTGCAGTTAACTGATATATCATTGGCTAGACCAGATGGAGTAATAGAGAATATGTTTGTGCACGTTGGATAACTCATATTTTTGGTGGACTTTATCATCTTAGACTTTGATCCAGACCCTAAGGTATCATTTATTTTAGGATATCCATTCTTAGCGACATGCATAGCTTTGATCGATGTTGCAGCTGCGTAGCTTACTATGAGAGCACATGATAAGGTAGAGGTTTTCAATGTTTATCAAGAACTGAAGCTATTTGTAGTATATGAGGAGTTGTTTGTTATTATTGTGATAGATGTTGATTTAAAACGGCCACTGATTTTATCAAAAAATCTGTTGGATAGAGCAATTATAGGGCAAGAAATATATGGGGATGCTTCATCTTAAGAGTTGGTTCAATATTTCAATCTTAACAATATTCACTATCATAGGGGCTAGTTTGAGCCTCTGAACATGCCTTTTGGTCCTCCTCCCAAGACATAAATTGAAAAATCTCTTATCCTTGAACTCAAGGCACTTTCATCATATTTGAAGTACGCCCTTCTTGGGAGATAATAACACATTATCGGTGATTCTTGCTGCATAATTGGTTAAAACACATATTAGAGAGGTATTGTAGGTATAGAGATGACATAAGAGAGCAATAGGGTGGAAAAAGTTTGATATTCAAGGAATCAGTCTGGATTTTTGTATACAAATGATTTTCATAGAAGAAGGTTGCATGCCTAGTAGAGAGAATCAAAGAAGACTGAATCTGGTCATGAAGGATGTGGTGAGAAAATAGGTAATCAAGTGGCTAAATTTGGGTATTATTTACCCAATTTCTGATAGCACGTGGGTTAGCGCAATTCAATGTGTCCCAAATAAAAGAGGGATGACAGTTGTGCACAATGAGAAGAATGAGCTAATTCCAACTAGAATGGTCACTAGGTGAAAAAATTGTATGGACTATAGGAAGTTGAATGAGGCCACCAGAAAATATCATTACCCCATTCCCTTTATTGATCATACGTTAGACAGACTTGCATACCAAGAGTACTATTGTTTCTTAGATGGTTATTCAAGCTATAATCAAATAGCTATTTCACTAGAGGACCAGAAAAAAACAACTTTCACCTGCCCTTATGGCATATATGCTTTCAAGAGTATGCCTTTTGGGCATTGCACTGCACCAACCATATTTCACAGATGTATGATGGCTATATTTTTAGAGATGGTGGAAGACTTTGTTGAGGTATTTATAGATAATTTTTCAATCTTTGGTAGCTCATATGAATCATGCTTGAAGAATTCAGACAAAGTTCTTGCACGGTGTGAAGAAACTAAGTTAGTCTTGAATTGAGAGAAGTACCACTTTTTGATCAAGGAGTGGATTGTCCTTGATGATAATGTGTCATAGAGAAGTCTTAGGGTGGATGATGACAAGATATATGTGATTGAAAATCTACCACCCCTTGTATCTAAAAGGGGAGTATCTAGTTTCTTTAGGCATGCTAGGTTATACATGTGATTTATCAAGATTTCTCCAAAATCTCTAGACCTATGTGCCAACTGTTAGAAAAGAGGGTGAAATTTGATTTCTGTGATAAGTGTGTGAAGGAGCTTAAAGAGCTGAAGAAAAAGTTAGTTGAAGCTCCTATTTTGATCGCACCTGATTGAAAATTGTCATTTGAGTTGATGTGTGATCCTAGTGATATTGTTGTGGGGGATGTATTGGGGCAAAGAAAAGACAAGATCTTCCAATCCATCTATTATGCTAGTAAGACTCTTGATGGTGCTCAAATGCATTATAGTGTAATAGAGAAAAAGATGCTAGTATTGGTGTATGCTTTTAATAAATTTTGATCTTATCTTTTGGGGACAAAAGTGATTATGCATACGGATCATGCTTCTATTTGTTACTTATTCAATAAGAAAGATGATAAATCGAGCTTAATATGTGGATTCCCTTGCTGCAAGAATTTGATCTTGAGATCAAGGAAAGAAAACCAGTAGCTGACCATCTATCTAGACTAGAAGATTGGTCTCATGTGGCTAATGATGGGCAGATTCATGAGAAGTTCCCTGATGAATAACTCTTTGCATTGATCATTGTGGAGCTACTATGGTATGTTGATATCATAAACTTGTTGGTGAGTGGGGTGTATCCTCCTAAGGCAAACACCTAATAGAATAAGAAGCTCTAGCATGACTCCTGATTTTACAAATGGTATGAACCCTATCTGTTTAAGCAACGGCTTAACCAAGTGGTTACGAGATCTATTCCATAGAGTAAGGTGACTTAGGTTCTTTAGGAGTGTCATTCTTCTCCATATGGTGGACATCATGGAGGTGAATGGACTGCACAAAAGGTATTATAATGTAATGACATATTCAGTTGTTATTAAAAGGCACCTTGTTATGGGTGAGCTATTCGTGCAAAGAGCGGATTAGAAAAACTTTTGGGTTAAGGAGTTGAAAATCTTGGCCTAGGCTAGTCTCGAATGAATTCTGAGCAAGGTAAGGTCTAGGAAAATCCGGAAAAGGATTGGGTAAAATATCTAGGTTTCAGATATATTACCTATTAGCTAAATGTTAAGGAGTCTGTAAGACTTTTTGGAAGTGGATTCAGGTGAGTAAAACTCTAGATATCAAAGTTGACATGAAAGGGTTGGTTTGGAACATCAAGATTTTAAAGTGTGTAGTAATATGGGATATTTTGAGGGGTTTCTCAAGGTTCTGTCCCATGTCAACCGCTATGCACTACAGTGAAGACCCCTATAGCAGAGAATTTTTTGTTGTAGCAGAAGTCAAAGTGGTCAACTCTGCTATAGTGGGCGGCTATAACTATGGCGGTACCGCTATAGCAGGATCGGACCTCTTTAGCGGGACAACGAGACTAGAAAATCCAAAAATGGGTTTTATAATTTCATTCTCTTCTCTTCAGTTTCAAAGAGGCGAGGGTTTCTCCAAAAACCCTCCTAGGCTGCTCCAAAGCTTGGGAGCCATGGGGAGGGGAGATTACGGCTAAGGAAGGGCTAAACCATGGAATTCGGTCTCGTTCTCCATCAAGAATCATATTCACAAAGTTATATTTTTAGTGTTCAGACTTTTGCAGCTGATTGCTTGGCGTTCAAGCAGGCTAGGTTCTTCTGATTGAGTAGACTTAGACTTGTATTTCATTTCATACTATTGTGTAGAATGATAGGAGAATCCATGTTTATTCCTTTGGGAACGGAGTCTGGAGGAATATTGTATTGTCTGGCTGTTGATTGAATAGTAAATGATGAGGTCTGGGGTAATGTGTTTACAGGCCAGATTTGGTTATGCTTGATAATTTGCGGGTGATTCTGGGTTCTAGGGAACTAAGTTATTGGGTAGGTTCTGGGAACTAGATGTATTATGGGTGAAGGTGGTCAGGTTAAGATGGGCTCACGGGGGAATAATGTTTAATTAAAGGAAATGGGGTAAACGGGAAGGGTTGGAGTCTAAGGTTAGGGAAATGTTTTCCTGTACTGTGTTGTATAAAAAGGAAGGTTCTGGGATTGATATATCGACTGATTAGGTGTTGAGAAGGTGAACTAGGAATTTATCTTCGGACAGGATTTCAATGTTGGGGTTATGAACCAGGTTGTTGGGTAGGTGATAGTTATTATTTTCCCATATGCAATATGTGTTCATGTAACTGTGGCTTAGTATTGTATGTACATTTGTATGCTTAGGAAATGAAGTTATGAAGGTCTAAGTATCCGGGTGTCAATTATGTGAAATGAACTTGGTTTTGTTGCTTGTTGGTGTTACAAGTGTGTTTCTGTTCATTTAGTTATTGACTATTAGATTCTGTTTAACATTCGATTAACTCGGGTACCATGCCTTGTACAGGATACTAATGGTTGGCTCGGGTACCACGCTTGGTATGGGATACTAACAGTTGGCTCGGGTACAATGCCTGGTATAGGTTCTATTTTTGTTGGCTCAGGTACCACGCCTGGTACTGGTTTAATTATACATTATTGATTGTATTTTATCGATGGTTCCATGAGTAGACTGGGTGGATTGCTGAATTTGTGATTGTGCATATTGGTCCTTGAGTGGCTGGGTTATTACACTTAAATGTGGGGTTGGTCCTTGGGTAGCCATGGCATTGCATGTTGACACTTAGGTGTTGGTCTAGGGATCCTTAGTTGGTCTGGGTGACATAAAAAAGGTAAGTGTTATTGTTATTGTTCACTGTTTAAATGGTTGTTGAACTTGTTCCATAAGTTTGATAAGTTAGAAGGTAGACTGAGAGTCTGCGAATATATTGTTGGCTATTGTTACATATTTTTACTGTTTTACTCAGTTCTGGTTTATTCGTTAGTGATGTTCCTTATATATTGGGTTCTTGAGAGGGTTGGGATTCATTATCACTTGACATATTTATTGGTCCTTGGGTGCCGGGTTGGTGTGCTTTAGTGATAAGGTGGCTTCTTCTGTAAGCTGGGGTGGTATTTTACATGGCATAGATGATTTCCTAGGGATCTTTGGGAGGTTCGGGTGGTTTACAAGTTGTGGGATAATTATATGTGGGCTGGTTACTTGTACAGTGGTATATGACTTATAAGGTTGTTGAGTTCGATTGTTGACTGGGGGTATTATTGATAGCCGTATGGACTTGGCTGTTTATATTATCTGGTAATATTTGGTTAATGACGTACCTTTGAAATTCCCAACTCGAAAAGAGGGACAGGCCGTCTAGTGGTTATGTCTGGGCTAGTTGGGCACATGATTAAAGGTTGTGGGGGGGAATTTTGCTTGACGGGTTCAAGATAGGTGAGCTTGGAGGGACTAAGGTTCCTAAATGGTCAGGTTTGATTGGTTTACTGAAAATAAGGTTAGTATATTGTGAGTGCTTGAATAGGCGGGATGTCGAGGGTAAGGAACCTTGGGGGTTGAATATGCAGAACTCACATGTAGTCTGTTATTATATGCTAAGGGCTAAGGGTCAAGGTTGTTGACTTATGATCTTAAGTGAAGGTGACAGACCTGGTAATAGGGTTAGTTAGTAATGTGAATTACGGTATTGAAACTGGTAAGGTATTTCTAATGTTTAGCAATATGGGTAGATTTTGAAGAGTCCTTGTGTTATAAGGGGAAGATTATGATTGGGATACAAAGGTGAAATGCCTGCTAACGGTGGAGTTGGGAGCGAAACAGGGTAGGAAGGCTTAGGGATGGATTGTAAAATTTCTTAGTGGTAATACTATGGTGGTAATGGTGGATGATGAAAGACTGGGTTATTGTAAATTATTGTGTATTTTCTCTTGATTTCTTATATGATGGTATGCAGTGGATTCGGGTTGACCAATAATGCCTACCAGTACGTGTTATTTATATTGATACTACTCTTGCTATACCTCTTTGGATATAGTCTGGTTGCAAGATCAGTGATGTTTCTTAGGCACAATATGGCGATGATCTTCAGCACCTCCTACTCTCTGTCCCCATGTTAGAAGTTGTGTCTATTTTTATATATAATTGTATCTTTCCTACAGAGCTCTTGCATATGCTTAGACTAGTTGCTAGGGAGGGTTGTATTAGAGTTGAAAAAGTTTTTCTGTATTCAAATTTTGTAACGTTTCTTTTTCAATATTAAAAGGGTTACTTTCTCATGTTTTGCTTTTAACTTCCGCATTTACCTGTTGGATTGGGTGGTAAGGGTTATCTTTTCTAGGTGCATAGAGTAGGTGCCCGCACGGCTTGGTAGTTGGGTCATGATAGATGGTATCAGAGCCTAGGTTACTGGTCTCTCAGTACAAGGGCATAATGTTGAATACAGTCATGTGGATTAGTGTGTTGATGTCCACATCTAATCCTTGGGAAGCTATGAAGCATTCTAGGAATCGTCTCCTTTCTTTCATTCCTTTCGTATGGATTGTTACTTGCTTGTATGGGTTTAGTCCTATTGGTAACTCTCGATTCCAATTGGTATCTCAACAAGGAAATAGGATGTCGATTGACTTTGATTGAGATGACACAAGCAAGGGAATTAGAACTGGGAAGGTTCCAATTGGTATCTGGACTGGGAGGCTATGTAAAGGTATGTATAAATTGGCTAACGGTCATTCAAGAGACGAATAAAAGATAATGAACCTGATTTGATTAAGTGCTGAAGCTTGAGACTTGTGATTGTATGCGTTGCATTGTTTGAATGACTGCGAATGTGTGGTGTGTAATTCCTTAAGGTACTTTTAGAATTGTGGTTAGTGAAGAGTCTTAACTTAGTTATATGTGATTGGTTAAGGGGTTAACGGTTATGTAATTTAACAGAGATTCTATGCTATGTTTTGGTCATGGGCTTAACGTTGGTAAAAACATTAAGGGGACATAATCATTTGTGACTGTAGGGAAACTCCAGTTTCAGGACAGTCGGGATTGTTTGGGAACCATAGAGAAAAAAGGCTCATCTTAGATGATAGCAGGAACGTGATGTTATGAACAATTTTTTTGTATGTTTTGTAACTGATTTTATGATAATGTGGTGCTAAAATTCTTAATTATGCATTGCGAGGGATGGTCTTAGGGTTTTGTGTAAGACCATGATGCAATTTCAGAGGTTAACGTTGGTAACAGAAGAGGGGGAATGGGTGAATTTTGTAGAAAATGGTAAATTTTTTGGGCTGTTGTTATTGGGGATAGTCATTATAGCGGGGTGGGCAGTGCAGGATCCCTGTCCTGCTTTCCCCTATTTTTTTTTAATTCTCGCGTTACTTTAAATCGCTAGTTGAGTTGCTAGCTATTGCGTGAATTATAAAAGTTAGCATCCAAATGCGATAAAGGGAAAGGGTAGATATGGTAGCCCAGGGCATAAGGGTTATTGGTTTGATGTGGTGGTTTTACCCTTGATTGAGTAACTACTTGCATTGTAATGATAATGTATAGTTAGTGAGAACCCGTGGGATTATGGTGGGACCAAGTTTTTGGGTATTGATAAAATTATGATTGTCCATTGATGGGATGCAGTAATTTGCAAAATGACATGTAATTGGATGAGTAGTGTTGGACATTTCTCATAGGCTTATTTTGAGAATGATCATTGGCTAATAGTAGCTCTTGAAAAGGGTGTAGCAAAATTGTGGAGATTTTGAAGTAAGTTGACTTGTTCATGGTCGATGATCCTTAGTAGTAGGGTCGGTTGAGGGAGTAGGGTTAGTAGATGATTTCTTGATCAATCATATCCCTCTTGTTAACTATGACAGTACCTAGTGTTACTGCTCATTGAGTTGTGGGGGTGCGATCGTTATAGCATTGGTTAGGGTGCAAGTGTCCGGGTATAATTCTCCCTAGGATGAGAGTTGACAAAAATCTCAGGCGAAGATGGGTTCCAATGGAATTTCAATATTATGTGGTTTAGAGATACTTGATGTATTGGGTGTAGAGTTTGATAGGAATAAGGTGATACTATGATATGCGAGGGACATAGTATCCTGTAGAAAACTTTCGGAATGTAGTTCGAGTTAGTAGAACTCTTGGTATAGCAGAAAAGGGGTCGCCATAGTGGGATCTAGTCCTCGTGGCATGGAAATTGTTTTTGTTCGTTAGTTAAATTTCTTTTGCTGTGGTGTTTTGACGAGGCCTCGAATTTCTTGGGCACTCGGAGATAAGTACTCTTACTGGCCTGGTGCAGCTCGAAGGAAGGAATTCCTTGACAGAGCAGGATTGAATTAATTTTTGGTTGAGTTTGGGTACACCGAGGGATTTGAAAGGTTTGGTGGTTTGCATAAGGTTATATTTACGCTATCATGGTAGAGCATTAAGTTTGAAGGGACTGGATCACTCTTTCCTTCCGCCTTAGAGATTGTTCGGGGATGAACAATGGGTAAATTGGTATTTGTTTTAATGATATGTTCAGTCGTTATCAAAAGGCACCTCATTATGGGTGAGCTATTCGTGCGAAGAGCGGGTTATAAAAACTTCGGGGTTGGGGAGTTGGAAGTTTTAAGTTAGGCTAGTCTCGGATGAATTCTGAGTGAGGTAAGGTCTAGGAAAATCTGGGAAAGTATTGGGTAAAATTCAATGTTTGAGCTATATAACCTATTAGTTAAGACGTTAAGGAGTCCGTAGGACTTTTCAGAAGTGAATTCGGGTGAGTAGAACTCCCACTATCAAAGTTGATGTAAAAGAGTTGGTTCGGAACGTCAGGATTTTGAAGTGTGTTGTAAAATGGCAATTTAGAGGGATTTCTTGAGGTTCTGTCCCATGTAAACCGCTATGCACTATAGTGACGACCGTTATAGCATAGAAATTTTTGCTATAGCGGAAGTCAAAGCGGTCAACTCTGCTATAGCGGGCGGCTATCGCTAGGGCAGTACCTCTATATCGGGATTGAACCGCTATAGCACGACGACGGGACCAGAAAACCCAAAAATGGATTTTTTAAATACATTCTCTTCTCTTCAGTTTCAAATAGGCGAGGGTTTCTCCAAAAACTCTCCTAGGCTGCTCCAACGTTTGGGAGCCATGGGAGGGGAGATTGCGGCTAAGGAAGGGATAAACCATGGATTTTGGGCTCGTTCTCCATCAAGAATCACATTCACAAAGTCAGATTTTTAGTGTTCAGACCTCTGCAACTGATTTCTTGGCATACAGGTAGGCTAGGTTCTTCTTATTGCGTAGAGCTAGACCTGTATTTCATTTCTTACTATTGTGTAGAATGACAGGAGAATCCATGTTTAGGCCTTTGGGCATGGAGTCTGGAGGAATATTGTATTGTCTTGCTGTTGATTGAATAGTAAATGATGGAGTCTGGGGTAATGTGTTTACAGTCCGAATTTGGTTATGCTTGATAATTTGCGGGTGATTCTGGGTTCCAAGGAACTAAGTTGTTGGGTAGGTTCGGGGAACTGGATGTATTATGGGTGAAGATGGTCAGGTTAAGGTGGGCTCCCGGGGGAATAATGTTTAATTAAAGTAAATGGGGTGAACGAGAAGGGTTGGAGTCTAAAGGTTAGGGAAATGTTTTCCTGTACTGTGTTGTCTAAGAAGGAAGGTTTTGGGATTGATATATCGACTGTTAGGTGTTGAAAAGGTGAACCAAGAATTTGTCTTCGGACAGGATTTCAATGTTTGGGTTATCAACCAAGTTGTTGGGTAGGTGATGCTTATTATTTTTCCATATGCAATATGTGTTCATGTAACTGTGGCTTAGTACTGTATGTACATTTGTATGCTTAGGAAATGATGTTATGAATGTCTAAGTATCTGGGTGTCAATTATGTGAAATGAACGTGGTTTTGTTGCTTGTTGGTGTTACAAGTGTGTTTCTGTTCATTTAGTTATTAACTGTTGGATTTTTTGTGACATTTGATTCCTCGGGTACCACGCCTGGTACGGGATACTAACGGTTAGCTTGAGTACCATGCCTGGTACGGGATACTAATGGTTAGCTCGGGTACCATACCTGGTACAGGTTCTATATTGGTTGGCTCGGGTACCATACCTGGTACAGGTTCTATATTGGTTGGCTCGGGTACCATACCTGGTACGGGTTTAATTATACATTGTTGATTGTATTTTGTCGATAGTTCTATGAGCAGACCGAGTTGATTGCTGAATTTGTGATTGTGCATATTGGTCCTTGAGTGGTCGGGTTATTACACTTAAATATGGGGTTGGTCCTTTGGTGGACCAGGCATTGCATGTTGACACTTGGGTGTTGGTCTAGGGATCCATTGGTTGTCCGGGTGACATAAAAAAGGTAAGTGTTATTGTTATTGTTATTGTTCAGTGTTTAAATGGTTGTTGAACCTGTTTCATAAGGTTAATAAGTTAGAAGGTAGACTCAGAGTCCGCGAATATATTGCTGGTTGTCGTTACATATTTGTACTACTTTACTTCTGGTTTATTTGTTAGTGATGTTCCTTACATGTTGGGTTCCTGAGAGGCTGGGATTTATTATCACTTGACATATTTATTGGTCCTTGGGGGCCGGGTTGGTGTTCTTAAGTGATAAGATGATTTCTTTTGTAAATCGGGGTCATATGTTACATGGCATAGATGATGTCCTAGGGATCCTTGGGAGGTCCGGGTTTTTTGCAAGTTCTGGCATAATTATATGTGGACTGGTTAATACCACAGTGGGATATTACTTAGAAGGTTGTTGAGTTCGGTTGTTGACTGGGGGTATTATTGATAGTCGTATGGACTTGGTTGTTTACATTATCTAGTATTATTCGGTTAATGACGTACCTTTGATATTCCTAACTCGACAAGAGGGACAGGCTGGCTAGTGGTTATGTCTGGGCTAGTTGGGCACATGATTAAAGGTTGTAGGGCATTTTTCTTGACGGGTTCAAGATAGGTGAGCTTGGAGGGACTAAGGTTCCTAGAGGGTCAGGTTTGACTGGTTTAGTGAAAACAAGGTCAGTATTCTGTGAGTGCTTGAATAGGCGGGATGTCAAGGGTAAGGAACCTTGGGGGTTGAATATGTAGAACTCGCAGGTAGTCTATTATTGTGGGCTAAGGTCTAAGGGTTAAGGTTGTTGACTTAGGATCTTAAGTGAAGGTGACAGACCTGCTAACAGGGTTAGTTAGTAATGTGAATTACGGGATTGAAACTGGTAAGGTATTTCTAGTGTTTAGCAGATATGTAGATTTTGAAGAGTCCTTGTGTTATAAGGGGCAGGTTATGACTAGGATATAAAGGTGAAATGCCTACTAACGGTTGAGTTGGCAGCGAAATAGGGTAGAAAGGCTTGGGGACAGAATGTACAGGTTCTTAGTGGTAATACTATAGGGGTAATGGTGGATGATGAAAGACTGGGTTATTGTAAATTATTGTGTATTTTCTCTTGATTTCTTATATTATGGTATGTAGTGGATTTGGGTCGACCAATGATGCCTACCAGTTGGTGTTGTTTATACTGATACTACTGTCACGACCCAACCCATCATGAGTGGCACCCACCCAGCCCCCGGATGAGCGAACCAATAGAGTCCCACTCTTTGCCTAACTAACAGCCTAAAACCAATAACAGAAAGTAAACTAACAATCAAAATAAGCCAAAACTAATCATTAATATAATCCTGCGGAAAATTCCACCTAGGAACTGAAAGTCATTGTACCAAACATCAATACCAAATCTAGAGTACGGCGATGCAACCCCAAAAGATAAGCTGAAATAGTTTTAAGTCCAAAATAATTGGACTGCAACTCTAAAGATAACCCAAGGTAGCTCGAATCAAGCAGCTCACCCTTGAAAGTCAGAAATCATCGGTGCTAGATGCGAGGTCGCATCTCAGTCGCTGGTAGATTTCCTGTACTCACCAAAAGAAATACAAGTGCAGTATCAGTACACCACCATTATGTATTGGTAGGATCATCAGCCAATTTTCAAGTAAACAGTATATAATTAGTACAACAATATCAAGTAGGGAGTATGGAAAACATGCAACAATAATCACAGGCACATCTAACCTACAGATCTCTACCTATATTGTTACCGCATGAATCCATCTCTTACAGTTCTAACCCACCAACACGTAACCATAACAATCCTTTATGTCTAGCCCGAACCTACCCTAGAATCCCCTCTAGACCACACCAAAGGTAATTGTTCAACCCGTCCTAAACCAAGACCAACACAGCAGTTATACAACAGTTTTCAGTCACTCAAGGACCATCAACGCTAGCACCTTTAACTAGACAACCCGGTCCACTCACAGAACCATTACAAAGTATTACATCCAGTAAAATAACTTGGTCCACTCACAGAACCAATATCAAGTATCGCATTCAGTAAAACAACCTGGTCCACTCACGGAACCAATATCAACCAATGCAATACAATAGTCAAAGAAACAATGCAAGATGCAATAAAGTAAACCCGTACCAGGCGTGGTACCCATGCCAACTGAATGATATACCCGTAACAGCCGTGGTACTCGTGCCAACCATCTATTATACTCATACCAGGCGTGGTACCCAAGCCAACCGAATGTCAACAACCACAGTTAATATGTGAACACACACAACTTGTAAAACCAACAAGTAAACCGTTCAAACACAGACTGTAACCAGGAACCTAAACATTCCACACAATTTCCCTAAGCAATGTAAGGCATACAATCACTTAGACATGAGTACATCACTATACACATTCATAGAAAATCATAAGCCATCACCTACCTCAAAATGTTCCAAGCTCTATTTGACCCGAGCTTTTCCATGTTCCGGATTTCTCTCTCGTACTTGGTCTAAAAACAACACATAATACATACCATTAACACATAAGGCCTACACATTACCCAGATTATACCAAATCTCCAAACCTCAGGCCATCCATGATCATCCCAACCTTTTTTCGGGCTTTTCCATCGTTAATTCCCCTAGTTCTATCATTTTTATAGATAAAAACAGGAAATTAAACAACCTATGATCATTTTAATGTACTTTATCAATGCCCAAGAACACACATGCTTGGAATCCCCTTCCTTCCCCGAATTCCACCATTCCTAGGTTATTCTAACCTTTCCCCAATTTCCTTCCTAGCAATTCTACTGCATAGGAAACGTATTACCAAGTTTGGGGAACGAAAGACTTATCTTAGGGAAGATTTTTGACGGAAGAATGAAGAAAATCGCCTGGAAATCCCCCAGCCCATCTCCAAAACAAACTTGTGAAAAGTGAATGTTTTGAGAGTTGTTTCTGCATTAAAAATTCATCGGCCCACTATAGCAGTCCTCGCTCTGCTATAGCGGTAGGTTGCCACTATAGCGGTCTTTAGTGGATTGACCACCCCTGGACCGTCGTTATAGCGGTAATCTCTACTGCTATAGCAGTGGCCACTATCGTGTATGATAGTGCTGTTCATGGATAAAAAGTCCGAAACTCTGCAAGTATTGGCCATTTCACAACACACTTGTTTCTCCTGATGTCCCGAAACAACCCCATCATATCAAATGCAATTACGGGAGTTCTACTTACCCAAATGCGATTCCGAATAGTCCCCCGGACTCCTTTATGACTTGGCTACATAGAAAACTAGCTCACTCTAAGACACCTAAATCCATTTTTACCTGGATTTCCCTAGACTCTACCTCACTCCAAAATAGGCCGAGGCTAGCCTAGCCCAGAATTTTAAACTCCAAAACCCGGATTTTTCTAACTCTAAAACTTGGCACGATGGAGCTACTCATAACGACTGACCCGGTCATTACAACAGATACCAATTTACCTATCATTCGTCCCCAAATGATCAAACCCAAATTTACAGAAATAAAAAGAAGGAAGTGTAGTACTTGAATCCTCAAACAGTTGAGGTTACTTGTCCCGCATGTCCTTATCGGTTTCCCAAGTGGCTTCCTTAACCGGACGATGCTTCCACTGAACTTTCACCATGTCAATCACCTTTGTCCTCAACCTCTGGACATCCTGAGCAAGAATCACAATCAGTTCCTCCTCATAACGAAGATCCTTATCAAAAATTACTTCATCCCACTTGATGATGTAGTCCCATCCCCATGGTATCACTTGAGCATGGATACATGGAATACCGGATGGATGCCTGACAAACTAGGTGGCAGTGCTAACTTGTAAGCCACTGGCCCCACAATTTCAAGCACTTCGAATAGACCGATGAACCGAGGGCTAAGCTTGCCCTTATTACCAAACCGCAGAACCCCTTTCATTGGCGATAGTTTTAGCAATACTTGTTCACCAACCTGAAAGTCCATGTCCCAGACCTTGCGATCTGCACACTCCTTCTGCCTGATTTGAGCAGCCAGCAACTTGGTTTGTATGCCCCTTACCTTTTCCTGAGCTTTTTTCACTAAGTCTACTCCCAGAGGCTTCACATTACCTTCCTCAAACCACCCAACCGGTGATCTGCAGTTTCTTCCATACAAGGCCTCAAACGGTGCCATATCGATACTGGAGTGGTAGCTATTATTGTACGAGAATTTTCACAACGGTAGAAACTGGTCCCAATGAGCACAGAAGTCCATTATCCATGTTCTCAACATGTCCTCCAATACCTGAATCGTCCTCTCCAACTAACCATCAGAGGATGGAAGGTTGTGCTAAAGGTGAGTTGTGTACCCAACTCTTCATGTAACTTGCCCCAGAACTTAGAAGTAAACTGCGTACCCCTGTCTGAAATGATGCACATTGGTACCCCATGCAGTCTCACAATCTCCTTCACGTAGATCTTGGCCAATTGCTGCAAATTGTAATCTACCTTGACCAAAATGAAATAAGCGGACTTGGTCAGCCTATCAACAATGACCCAGATTAAGTCATACTTCCCCAATGTCTTGGGAAGACCCACCACGAAATCAATGGCTATCCTTTCCCACTTCCACTCTGGAATTGGCATTCTCTGAAGTAGTCTTGCAGGTTTATGATGTTCATACTTCACCTGCTGGAAGTTCTGACATTTGGACACAAAATCTACTATGTCCTTTTTTCATTCTGGGCCACCAGTAATGCTGCCTCAAGTTCCTGTACATTTTGGTCACACCCGGATGAATTGAGTACCGCAAACCATGAGCTTCTGTCAAGATTTTCTGTATTATATCATCAACCCGAGGAACACAAATCCTCTCCCTAAAATGCAACACTCCACCAGAGTCTAACATGACGTCTCTGGACTCCCCGGATATTACCTTACCTCGCAACTTACCCAGTTTCGAATCCTGAAACTATTTTGCCTTAATTTCCTCTATGAAGGTGGTCTTGACCTTAATGCTGGCCAACAACCCACCTTGATATGAAATACCCAAGTGCATGAACTTGGCCTCCAAAGCCCGAATCTCCTTAGCCAGTGGTCGTTTGGACCGCCCTTATCAAGCAAAGCTACCCATGCTAATAGTTTTCTAGCTCAATGCGTCTGCCACCACATTAGCCTTACCCGGATGGTACTGAATAGTCACATCATAATCTTTCAATAACTCCATCCACCTCCTCTGCCTCAGATTCAAATCCTTTTGAGTGAAAATATGCTGCAGACTATGATGATATGTGAATACTTCACACTTGACACCATAAAGGTAGTGTCTCTAGATTTTCAAAGCAAAAACCACTGCTGCCAACTCTAAATTGTGAGTCAGGTAATTCATCTCATGCACCTTCAACTGCCTGGATGCATAGGCTATCACATTCCTATCCTGCATCAACACAACACCCAAACCAAAATGTGAAGCATCACAGTAAACAATAAAGTCTTTACCTTCAACCAGCAAGGACAAAATAGGGGTTGTGGTCAAAAGTGTTTTCAGATTTTGGAAGCTCTCCTCGCACTTGTCAGACCACACAAATGGTACCTCCTTCTGTGTCAACCTGGTCAGGTGAGTAGCAATGGAAGCAAAATTGTTAACAAACCTCCAGTAGTACCCCGCGAGCCCAATAAAACTCCTCACCTCAGTCACAGAGCTAGGCCAAACCCAACTCTTGACTGCCTCAATTTTCTGGGGATCCACCATCACCAATTTTTCTGACACTACATGCCCCAAGAATGCCATAGAAGTCAACCAAAATTCACACTTAGAGAACTTTGCATAAAGCTTTTGATGTCTCAAAATATTCAACACAATATGAAGATGATTAGCATTCTCCTCCCTACTCTTAGAGTAGATCAATATATCATCGATGAACACAATAACGAAACAATCCAAGTAGGACTTAAGCACCCTATTCATCAAACTCATGAATGGTGATGGCGCATTGGTCAAACTAAACGACATTACCAGAAACTCATAATGCCCATACCGGGTCCAAAAAGCAGTGTTTAGAATGTCTTCAGGTCTAATGTTTAGTTGATGGTACCCCGACCTCAAGTCAATTTTTGAGAACACCGATGCACCCTGAAGCTGGTCAAAAAAATCATCTATACGGGGTAGAGGGTACTTACTCCAGATGGTCACCTTGTTCAACTACCTATAATCTATGCACATCTGCATACCACCATCCTTCTTCTTTACAAACAAGACCGGAGCACCCCAGGGTGAAGCACTAGGATGTATAAATCCCTTATCTAGGAGTTCCTGTAGCTGAGTCTTCAGTTCCCTTAACTCTGCCAGAGCCATTCTATACGAAGGAATGGATATGGGATGAGTGCCTGGCTCCAAATCGATACAAAAATCTATGTCTCTGTCCGGAGGCATACCAGGCAAGTCCGCTGGAAACACCTCTACGAATTTGGAAACCACTGGAACTGACTCAATAGGAGGAGACTCCACACTATCATCCCAGAGATGAGCTAAGAAGGCTAGACACCCCCTCCCCACTAGCTTCCTAGCCCGGAGAAACGATATTATCTAAACTGGCTTAGGCCTGTACACACCTTCCCACTCTAGTCTATCCTTACCCGGAATCTTTAGAGCTACAGTCTTGGTGTTACAATTTAACACAGCATGATAAGGAGACAGCCAGGTCATACCTAAGATAATATCAAAATCATTCATGTCCCGAATTACCAAGTCTACCTAAGTATGTAACCCCATCAAAATAACAGAACAGTCACGATATACATGAGTCACAATCACCGACTCTCCCACTGGGGTAGAAACATAGATAGGGGAATCAAGGATATCACAGGTCAAACCCAGTACCAAAGCAAAACTCACAGACACATAAGAATATGTAGAACCTGGATCAAACAATACTGAAGCCATTTTATCAATGACAAGAATAGTACCTGTGATCACTGCATCTGAGGCTTTCGCCTCAGTCCTTCCTGGAAAAGCATAGCAATGTGCCCGATCATTAATTCGGGAAACTTCCTGTGTCGGCTGCGCCGCACCCCTGCCTGTGCCGCCGTTCCCTCGGTCCCCCTGGCCTTCTTAGAAATTACCTCGCCCACCCTATGAATGACCCCTAGCAATACCACCTCTGCCTGCCGGAACCACTGCTCTAGTCTGCTATTGACCCTGATTACATGCCTGCCTATGTGGACACTCACTCTTAAAGTGGCCCAACTCACCACAATGGAAGCAACCACGGTCCAAAGTAGGCCTGCCAGCTGATGTATATGATGCTCCCTGGCCTCTAGGAGCTGAAGACTAAGCTCCCTAACGACCACCTGTAGTAGCTGGCAGAGCATACTGAATAGGACGGGCTGGATAAGCTTGTTGATGCTGGCCCCTGGAGTACGAACCACCATAGTTTCCCTCATTCCGGGGCTTCTTGGCTAAGGCCTTAGCCTACCCCGCTTGCCTAACTCCCTCAATCTTCTTCACATAGTCCACCACATTATTAAAACCCTTCCCTGAAGAAGTCATATGCACTGACAGTACCTGTAGATCACTATTCAAACCCTTGACAAACAACCGGACCCGTTCCTCCTTGGAACCCAACATCTTTGTAGCAAAACGAGACAATGCATGGAACTTAGCCTCATAAGCTGAGACTGACATGCCACCCTGCTCCAAGTTCAGAAACTCATCCTTCTTCTGGTCCCTTAAAGTACGGGGAACGTACTTCTCTAGAAATAATGCATGGAACTGTTCCTAAGTCAGTGGAGGTAGGATAGAAGACCGACACTAAACATGAAACCTCTACCACTGCTTAGCATCACCCTGTAGCTGAAAAGTGACAAACTCCACCCTATGTTGATGTACAATACCCAACTTGTGCAACCTCTCATGGAAATCCAGGATGAACTCATAGGCATCCTCTTTGTCTGTACCCTGAAACATCGGAGGTTTTAGCTTAAGGAACTTAGTCAGGATCTCATGTTCATTACATGTCATCACTGGTACTAGCATTGTACTGAGGAGATCATTTGTGCCCGAAGCTGCATCCATCTTTTGTGTAGTAGTAACCGCTGGCTGAGTATCCAAGGCCTGATTAGCATAAGCGGTGGGTATGGCTCTAGCACAAACCAACCCAATCAGAATATCCCACGCCTTCCTGAAAGCTTCCAGTGTCATAGTAAGAAGGACTGCACCCCCAACCGGTGACTCCTCCTCCTGAGCTCCTCCATCCTCTACAACCACTTCTTCTACATCCTCAGCTACATAATCCTGAGGTGGGGGAGGGGTTACCTCACGTGCAGCAGCAGCAGCTCGAGCTCCACCCCTGGCGGGTATGGCTCCAACTCAACCCCTGTCCATTCCCCTACCTCTGTCGTGAACTGTCGGGCCCGCTGCTGGGACCGTTGGCCTTTCTCCATTATTCCTTGTAGTTACCATTTGTGGATAGAAGAGTGAACGAGGTTAGATACCAATTTGTATCACCAGATACCAATTGGAATCGAGTTATAGCACGAAGGAAAGAAGGAAGAGATAGTTTTTCCTAAAGACCCATAGCCTCTTGAAGAAAAGTACAGACATCTCTGCACTATTCCACAAGACTCTACTAGACCTATGTGGTACAACGAGATCAATGGATCTAGGCTCTGATACCATCTTTGTCATGACCCAACCCATCGTGAGTGGCACCCACCCAACTCCCGGATGAGCGAACCAATAGAGTCCCACTCTTTGCCTAACTAACAGCCTAAAACCAATAACAGAAAGTAAACTAACAATCAAAATAAGCAAAAACTAATCATTAAAATAATCCTGCAAAAAATTCCACCTAGGAACTGAAAGTCATTGTACCAAACATCAATACCAAATCTAGAGTACGGGGATGCAACCCCAAAAGATAAGCTGAAACAGTTTTAAGTCCGAAACAATTGGACTGAAACTCTAAAGATAACCCAAGGTAGCTTGAATCAAGTAGCTCACCCTTGAAAGTTAGAAATTGTCGGTGCTAGATGTGAGGTCGCGTCTCAGTCGCTGGTAGATTTCCTGTACTCACCTAAAGAAAGACAAGTGTAGTATCAGTACACCACCACTGTGTACTGGTAGGATCATCAGCTAGTTTTCAAGTAAACATTATAAAATTAGTACAACAATATCAAGTAAGGAGTATGGCAAACATGCAATAATAATCACAGGCACATCTAACCTACAGTTCTCTACCTATCTTATTACCGCATGAATCCATCTCTTATAATTCTAACCCATCAACATGTAACCATAACAATTCTTTCAATCTAGCTCGGACCCATCCTGGAATCCCCTCTAGACCACACCAAAGGTAATTGTTCAACCCGGCCTAAACCAAGACCAACGCAATAGTTATACAACAGTTTCTGGCCACTCAAGGACCATCAACGCTAGCATCTTTAACTAGATAACCCGGTCCACTCACAGAACCATTACCAAGTATTACATCCAGTAAAATAACCCGTTCCACTCACGGAACCAATATCAAGTATCATATTCATTAAAACAACCCGGTCCACTCACGGCACCAATATCAACCAATGCAATACAATAGTCAATGAAACAATGCAAGATGCAATAAAGTAAACCCGTACCAGGTGTGGTACCCGTGCCAACCAAATGATATACCCGTACCAGGCATAGTACCCATGCCAACCATGTGTTATACTCATTCCAGGCGTGGTACCCAAGCCAACCAAATGTCAACAACCACAGTCAATATATGAACACACACAACTTGTAAAACCAATAAGTAAATTGTTCAATCACAGACTGTAACCAGGAACCTAAACATTCCACACAATTTCCCTAAGCAATGTAAGGCATACAATCACTTAGGCATGAGTACATCACTATACACATTCACAGAAAATCATAAGCCATCACCTACCTCAAAATGTTCAAAGCTCTATTCAACCCGAGCTTTTCCGTGTTCCGTATTCCTCTCTCGTTAAACAACATATAATACATACCATTAACACATAAGTCCTACATATTACCCGAATTATACCAAATCCCCAAAACCCAGGCCATCTATGATCATCCCACCCTTTTCCCGAGCTTTTCCACCATTAATTCCCCTAGTTCTATCATTTTTACGGGTAAAAATAGGAAATTAAATAACCTATGATCATTTTAATGTACTTTATCAACGCCCAAGAACACACATGCTTGGAATCCCCTTCCTTCCCCGAATTCCACCATCCCTAGGTTGTTCTAACCTTTCTCCAATGTTCCTCCTAGCAATTCTACCGCATAGGAAAAGTATTAGCAAGTTCGGGGAAGGAAAGCCTTACCTTAGGGAAGATTTTTGACGGAAGAATGAAGAAAATTTCCTAGAAATCTCCCAGCTCTTCTCCAAAACAAACTTCTAAAAACAGAATGTTTTAAGAGTTGTTTCTTCATTAAAAAACTATTGGCCTGCTATAGCGGTCCCCGCTCTGCTATTGCAGTCCCGCTATAGCAGTAGGCTACCGCTATAGTGGTCTTAAGTGGGTTGACCGCCCCTTGATTGCCGCTATAGAGGTAATTTCTACCGCTATAGCGGTGGACGCTATTGCATATGATAGCGCTCATCACTGACAGAAAGTCTGGAACTCTGCCAGTTTTGGCCATTTCACAACACACTTATTTCCCCTGATGTCCCAAAACAACCCCTTCACATTAAACGCGATTCCGGGAGTTTTACTTACCCAAATGCGATTCCAAAAAGTCCCCCAGACTCCTTTATGTCTTGGATACATGGAAACTAAATCACTCCAAGACACCTAAATCCATTTTTACCCAGATTTCCTTAGACTCTACCTCTCTCTAAAATAGGCCGAGGCTAGCCATCCTAGAATTTCAAACTCCCAAACCCGGAGTTTTCTAACTCTAAAACATGGCATGATGGAACTACCCATAACAACGGACCCGGTCGTTACAACTACTCTTGCTATACCTCTTTGGGTATAGTATGGTTGCAGGATCAGTGATATTTCTTAGGCACAGGATGGCGATGATCTTCAGTAGCTCCTACTCTTTGTTCCCATGTTGAAAGTTGTGTCTATTTTAATAAATATTTGTATCTTTCCTGTAGAGCTCTTGTACCTCCTTAGACTAGTTCTTAGGGAGGGTTGTATTAAATTTGAAAAGGTTTTTTTGTATTCAAATTTTTTAATATTTCTTTTTCAATATTAAAAGGGTTACTTTCTCATGTTTTGCTTTTAACTTCTGCATTTACCTGTTGGATTGGGTTGTAAAGGTTCTCCTATCTAGGTGCATAGAGTAGGTGCCCGCATGGCTCGATAGTTGGGTCGTGACATACAATATAGCTTGTTTTAGCCCACTTAATTCAAAGATGCACAAGCTTATGTTAAGGGCTATGATCAATGTCAAAGAATGGGAACAATTTCTAGAAGGCATGAGATGCCTTTGAACAACATTCTTGAGTGAAGATCTTTGATGTGTGTGGCATAGACTTCATTAGACGCTTTCCACCATCCTTTGGCAACAAGTTTATCCTCGTTGTGATTGATTATTATCAAAATGTGTGGAGGCCATTGCTCTTCCTACCAATGATGCAACGGTAGTGGTGAAATTCGTGAAAATGTAACCCCCATATTAGTTTCCAAGTGGAGGTGTTGAATAGACAGGTGAAGTAGATTATTCAAAAGATGGTCAATGAACTAAGCAAGCTTGATAATGCTCTATGAGTTTATCACACTATGTACAAGGCCCCTATTGGAACTTTATCTTACCGGTTAATTTATTGCAAAACTTTTCACTTGCCGGTTGATCTAGAGCATTGTGCTTATTGGGCTATTAAAAAGATCAACCTTGATATAGAGCAAAAGGGGTAGAGGTGAATGTTGCAACTACAAGAGCTTCATGAATTTTGGTTGCAAGTGTATGAGAACGCGAAGCTCTACAAGAAGAAGACCAAGATATGTCAAGACAAGCACATCCATCCACGCTCTTTTGAACCAGGACAAAAGGTTCTCTTATTCAATTTGAGGCTAAGGCTTTTACACAAAAAAGCTTAAGTCTAACTGGTTTGGTCCATTTGAAGTGGTTCACATGAATCCACATGGTGCTGTAGTGCTATGGAAAAAATATAAGACCGCGACATTCTTCTTAAACATGTAGCTAGCAAAGCACTATTGGGCTATGGACTTGGACAACAAAAGGACCTCAGTTGACTTGTCCAATGATTGATTGGAGGCATGTTGATCCATGATGTTAAATCAAGCGCTGCTTGAGAGGAAACTTGATATTGTATTGTAATAGTGTAGGATATAAAAAAAAGAAAAGAAAAACATAGAAAAATAAAAATACAAAAAGATTTGTGATGCCACGACCAAAACCAAGGTTCTTGGTTGGAGGCAATCTACCTTTCTAATAGTGTTTTTGTGTTTTATAGGTGCACATGGGTCGAGGAGATATTGGGTAAGTCAAAAATGGGTAAAATTTGCCCAAGGGATGAAGGTTCAGGCTTTGATGCTGGCCACTGCACCACCCCAAGACCTGAACTTCAGGTAGCAAATTGTAGACTTGGAGTGCTAGGCAATGCACTGTCAAGGATGCTAAATTCAGAGAGAAGTTTTATGCAGACCTGGGGCACTATCCAGGGCGCTACGCCAGGCTGCAAACTTCAAAGCGGGCGAGAAAAAAAGTCTTTGGGGCACTAGATAGGGCGTTGCCCCATGCCTAATTTTTGAAATTTGTTTGGTCCACGAATCAACCCGACCCATGTAACACTATTTAAATAACCCCAATCAAAAACATTCTCCATTTTATGCCCCTAACCTGATGGCTTCTCTCTAAAAATATTTCTCCTAACTTCTCTCTTCTCTAAATATTTTCCCTTTAAAGTGTAATCTTCCACCAAGGTAAGTAATTTCTTGCTCTTTATTTTTCATTATCATGATGTTTATCATGTTTCTCCCTTTCCCCCATAATCTAGGGTTCACCATTGTTGTTGAAAGAGAAAATTTCTCATACAGGGTGAAATTAGTTCCTACTTGAGGTGAAGATTTACTTTCCATGTATGAATTTGTTCTTGAGTGTGTTGATAAAATTAGGTGTGAATGACAAACTTGTGAAATTTGGGGAAGACAAAAGTCTTGAAAAATAGACAAAATTTCTTGACCATAAAATTGCTTGAACTTAGGAAATTGTGGAAGTTTGGGGAAGATGAAACTTTGAAATTGATGAAAAGTGCTAGAACTTGAAAAATTGTTTAAAGTTGTTAGCACTTGATGTCTTGAATGTGATTGAGAATGTTGAAAAGTGTGAAAATGGTTGTACAATTGTGCATAATGTGAGTGAAGTACTTGGTAGTAATGAAATTGGTGAATTTGTTAAAATATGGACAACATGAAATCATTGAAATATGTTCACCAAGACTCCATATTTTGTGCATAATATGGAAGAAATTGTGTAGTACTTGATGGTTGATGAATGGGTGTCCTAGGTCATGATTTTGTTGGAGGGGAAGTCTGATTATCCGAAATTATAACTAGTGACACCTTGATAGCAAATTAAGTGTGAGGTTATTACAACACCCTAAAAACTTAATTAGCTAGCCGAATTAGATTGTGGGCTGATTTTTGCTATTGTTTTCGTGATAGGTACTATGGCTCTAAAACCAAGCACAAGTAAGAAAATTGCCTTCAGTAGCCACCAAACGAAGTGGTCCCAAAAGGGACAAGCATAAGGATCTTCGGCTCCATGCTCCCCACCCGAGCCAAAAAGAAAATATGGACTTAAAGCTATAGAAAACATGGTAAAGACTAGTTCTAAAATCAAAAGAAAGCAAATTATCACCCCCAATGAATAAATTGACGAAGGGAGGCTCCAATTGAAGTTCCCCAAAATTTGGGGCATGGTGCGCTGATATGGTTTTAGTTATATTTTTGATGTCTCAGTGATTGCAACCTTAACATGGTGAGACAGTTTTATGCTAACTAGGACACCTCCCGCTGAGGTACTGTAGTCAAGATAAAGGGGCAAAAGTGTCCACTTCACTACTGGCGCACTCAATGATCTTTTCTACACTCCTGATGAGGACCTTAATCCTTTGTATACTTTGAGAGAGCAGACTCCCTATAACTTGATACACCACACTTTGTGTAAGGTGGACTCGGTGGCTCTTTGGACTAAGAGAAGGGAGAGTGTGACCCATGACACTCTTCTATTTGCATACTTTACCAAAGCAGTGAAAGTATGACTTAAGATTGTAGCTGTCTAATTCTAGGAAAGCATAATCGATATCACTAGGTATTGGGTTTGCTTTGTGTATATGTTGATGACGGGGAACATGTAAATATAGGGAAGATTCTGAGGATGACAATGAGGATATCTATGGTGTCAGAGGTTGAGGTTCTATTTTAGAAGCATATTGTCACAGCTCCTATAGGAATGATATTAATAAGGATCTATAAGACTACCATCATCTTTAGGATGGTCACTTGACTAATGTAACTAAAGTGAAGAATCTGATACAATCCAAAGCCCAACACTTACAGTGGCTAAGCACCATATGTATAATAATAGTTATAGAGGCCATATGTATGGTATGAAAGAGTTGCAGTTGAGGATTGGTTAGAGGTCTGCCACGCTCGAGGAACTCGTGATCTTAGTAGAGATGTATCCTTCTACAAAATGATCGAAGATAATATGTAGGGTAGGGACAACTTTTATAGAGTCGCTCGATAACGATGAGCCTACTATCCTTAAGAATAAGGATGATGCAAGGATCATCCATGCAGTAAAGGGATGACGAGGATGATGATGAATAAGACCCAACTTATGGTCCCAAGGATGGAGACGAGTAGTGGCCTAGGAAGTTCCTTGCTCTCACAACCCTTTTGATTTGTATGGTTTTAAGCACTGGGGACAGTGCTATCTCTTAAGTGTTGGATGAGGGGAAATATAATTTCCTAGTTTTGTCTTTTCTATATGCATTGATATGGGTTTGTTATTCTACTTTGTCACCTTCCATATATCATCATTCTTATCGAGTTGTATTGTTGTTGGTATTCTGGGAAAAATTTATTTGGGTTGTAATAGCTAGTAACTCACAAACTCGTAGTTTAAGTAGTTTTTTTCTGTCTTAAACTGTTAGTGGTACTTAGTAGTTTATTTTAATTTTTTACTGTCATACTCCTTGATTTGTTTTCGGTTATTTTCCAAGAAGAGTCCTTTAAATCGAGTAGTTTCTTTTTATCCATAGTTAGTGACTTTTTGCTATAATGGATGGATGATGACCGTCTTAAGGGAAAACTAGTCATAGGTAATAGTAGGATTATAAATCATTTAATTTTGAATGCTAGGTACTCCATCTAAGTATACATTAGGCGTCATGGATAATTCACTCAAAATAAGCATAAAAATTAGGAAAGTTTGTTTAGAGATGCATAGGCTCTTTAGCTTGACTGTAAAACATAAGGATGAGATTAATAATGTTAATTCATTCAATTTGATCATGTTGTGAATATGTAGCTTTAGGAAGCCATTTTAAACCATTGTGCCATGTGTGGTGAGTGTTTGTTGTGTTTCTTGTATATTTGACATCTAGAACTTGTCAGGTGTGTGCAAAATAAAACTTAGTGTCGAATTGTGGGATATTATCAAGATGTTACTTTCTAAGCCAAATTATTTTGATTTTGTTCGTGCAACCCTTTACATTATCCTTATTTAATCCCCTTTGTGTCTTTTAGCCTATTTGTTTTACTAGCTGCATATTTATCCTATTCCTCCTTATTTGATGTACCTATATTAATTTGATCCAAAAATTCTCTATGTACTTTATAGATGTAAAACTTATTGGAAAATAGGAATGAAAGAGAAGGGTGAAAATAGAGGGAGGTTGGTGTGGTAAGAATGTGAAATAGAATGTGGTGCCCTTGTAAGCAATAATTGAATGTTGTTAATAGGGAGAGGAAAAACCAAAAAGAGGAACAAAAAGAAGTTTTCAGGAAATCAAATTAAAAAAGCTTAGAAAAATATCTTTGCTAGTAATAAAGTGAATAAAAAGGATTGGGAAAAGACCAAAAGAAAAGGGGGGAGCTTAAACGAAAACATGAACATAAGTGGAAGTTTAGGCAATAAGGAAGAAGAGCAAAAAAAGTTTTGATGTAAGTATCTTAAAGTGCATAGGGAGAGTAGTCACTATTTTTTAAAACATTCCTACTCGTTCCTTAGCCGACAATACAACTTGTAAAAGTCCTTTTGATCCCACAAATTTTGATGTTGTGTTAATTGAGTATTATACTATGGGAAATCCTATGGTATATCGTGTATGCTTGAAATGTCCTTTGGGAGAGTGAGAAAATTTCTTATATATATGCCCCTATTATATATATATATATATATATATATATATATATATATATATATATATATATATATATATATACATGATGCGAGCGAGGGGAATCTCTTTCAAATGTGAGGGTATAAAATGGTGAAAATATAGTGTACTATCGATTGCATTATTTACACATGATCATGTTGGCCTTATTTTTCATGAAGAGTCAGTTTTAGAGGTTATGTGATTTTAATAAAGGGTCTGTGAAAGTGTGATTTATGTATGAAAATTGAGTGGATGAGTCATGATAAATTATCTAGTTAACTTAGGTGTAAGAAGACTTGTTTAATTGGCGTCTTAAGGTATAAATGTTGTTAGGGTGTATAGTGAATTGTTCAAGGATGAACAAAGGTTTAAGTGTGGTGTGGTGATCTAGGGTATATTTATACGCCCGCTTTCCATATTTTACCCATGTTTAGACTAGTTTCGAGGATAAAATTCACTTATATTTTGACGAATATGGATATATTCATGATGGTGAGCTAATATATGTGATTAGCTATATTTCAAAGAATAATATGGAGAAACTAATCCAAAAAAATACAAAATAAGGAGTCTGAGCATTGGAGTGAGCATAGGAGCTTTCGGGACGACGACCCAGGCCGGGACTATGGCTTGGTGTAACAACCCTTATAGTGATTTTTGGTTTTTGATGTGTTTTTATTGTTTTACTCCTCTTCATTATTGTATTATGGTATTTTTGGCCTGTGAGAGTGGGTAGCATGGTTCTTGAGTTGTTTAGTTGGGTTCTATGTAAGTTTTTTATTTTAAAATATTTTAAAGTCTATATGATTGACTTTGGTCAACATTAGGAGATTAGATGTTGTATAAGGATTTTGTCAGTTTTGTTATTTCTGAAATGCTATTATTGGGTTGGTAGAACCTTTTGTTTGGGTCTCGAGGCATTCGGATGTCTTTTGAGTAGTTGGTTGAAAATTTGGAAGTTATGACGTAGTGTTGACTTTGGTCAACATTTATTGAATACGACCTTTGTTGATGAATTTTACAATCCCAATGAGTCCAAAACATTGATTTTAGTCTAGTAGCATATTTGGTTTGTGTTAACGAGGTTCCAGATGGATTCTAAGGGTCGATTCCGAGTGTTTTTGTTGTTTGTTATTGTTGTTGACTGCTAGTTCTAGTACTTCTGCACCTGGGGGATTTGTCCATACCAGAGGGACCTGCCCTGTAGGCACTTGGTAACACCTGCAAAGACGCAGTGGCGGGGAAATCTCCACTTCGGCAAAGTTGGCTCACCTTGGAGCAGTAGATTTACAGGAGAGGCTTGTTTCCACTTCTGCAGACTCTCTCCTGCGGTACAAATCTCACTTAAGCAAACCCCAATTGTTAAGTGGGTTTACCCTATTTTGGGAGTTTTTCCGCTTTGATAACATCACAGCGGCGATGATATTTCTGCCCCTGTGGAATCACTGCCACTTAAATAGTGGACTTTTGCTTTTTCATTCTATCTCTTCCATAACTCATTTTTGGAGCTTGAAGACTTGATTTTGGGAGAATGCAAAAGGTATATTTGAGGTTTATTCATTGGATAAGTTTCTTGTTCTACTTTTATACATTTTCCAATGATTATTCCATGATTTCACCTTCAAATCTTGATTTTTCAAATTGAAATTTTGGTGTTTTCCTGGTAAAGTGAAAGAATGATTTTTCAATGATTTCAAGGTTGATTTTGACTCTTTTTTTAGTAAATTTCATATTTAAACTCCTTAAGCTTTGGGTAAATTGATTTTCTAATAAAATTCTAATTTTTCATGTGTGGTCTCGGGGTTGACTTTTGGGTTGACGTTTTGACCTGTGTTAAAACCTTAGCAATATGGGTATCGTTGGACTCGTGTTTACATATATGACTTGTCATTAGTAGATTGGGTTAATTCAAAAGCCATTCAAAAAGGGAAGGATCATGTGTAATCAAGTAGAGACTTGCAATTTAGTTTTGAGGTAAGTTATGACTTAACTTTCTTCAGAATTATTTGGGTGGGAACGTTTCATGTAAAGCATGCTATGGGTTGAGTGAAATTGTGAATATTAGTACTAAATGAGATAAATTATCATTGTGATTCCCAAATCAGGGCTTATATCATTTTGGTGACAAGGAACTTAGATTCTTGCTTGATATTGAAGCTCATAGCCAGTGTTCATCGATTGGTTATGATTCTAAGATTTTGAACATATCTATTGTATCTGGCTTATTTTTAATTTCATATTTTTTCATATTTATTCATCTCATGCTACATGAAAACAATGGATTTGAAAGAAATGGATTGATAGAAATACATGATTTTGGTCCTGATTCGAGTTCGGGTCATTGATATTGATTTTAGTCTCAATTTGAGTCTGATAAAGACTTATTGAAATCCCGGTTTGAGTTCAGGTAATTAATATTGATTATAGTCTCAGTTTGAGTCTGGGAAAGATACTTGAAAGTCTTAGTTTGAGTTTGGGCTTGATATATAGATTTCTCAGATCCCCTATGGGTCTCATCTCATAGAATACGACTGGAGAGGGTGTATATCGATAGGAATTAGCCATTGTATATTATCCCAAATTATTGCATTGCATTACTATTTGGATTGTTGTTGTGATTGAGATAAATTATGTTATTTATTGATATTGAACTGTTGGAACTTTGGTACATCCAGGGTTATTTTAGTATTCATTTTTTGATATAGTATTTACTTAATCTCAGTCGACCTATGATTCCTACTGAGTACAAGTAGAGGTACTTACTACTATTTTTTGTATACTTCCGGTGCAGAGATCCTGATATGAGTGGACCCCATGGCTAGAGTTCGTACTTATTGGTATCATTCAATGTTGCAGTGAGATTCTACCTTCAGAGATTGATCCAGCTTCATCTATCTTTTACTTTCTATCTATTTTACCTTCATAGACACTATTATGTCAGTTTAATTATGTCATTCTATTTAGAGTCGTTCTTGTGTTTATGAATTCTGAGTCTTGGGAATTCGAATTACCTTGTTGAGTATCATTTGATGATATTTTGATACATTATTATTATTTATGCATATGGATTCTATTCTATTGCCTTTACTTCGAGTATTATTATTTATTTAGTTAGACTTACTTACAATGGTTGGGTTGGGGTAGGTGCCATCACAACCCAAGGGGTTTTGGGTCATGACCAATTAGTATCAGAGCCCTAGGTTAACCAGCCTCATGAGTACAGGAGAAAGTGTCTAGTAGAGTCTCGCAGAATGGTACAATGACGTCTATATCTATCTTCAAGAGGCTATGGGACATTCTTAGAAAAATTCTTTTCTTTGACTCCTTATTGTGCGACTTGTTCACTTCTTGAATTCTAAACTTGGTATTTTATTCCCTCAATAGATGGTGAGGATGAGATTAGCTACTACTAATGATGGTATGCCTGGTCGTGCTGTTAGGTTCCTAGGTAGGGTATGAAGCATGGGTTGAGGTCGTGGAAGAGGTAGAGCATGTAGTGCAACACCAACTAGGGTTCATGCCAAGGTGACATCTCCTGAGCCAGAGGTTGAGTTTGAGGATGAGGCTTATCAGCTAGAGGGTGTGGGGCCAACTTAGGTTCTACAAGTTTTTGTAGCCACCCTAGTGTTGCAAGATAATACAGTTTAAATTTTAAGTTTCTTAAAAAGTATGTCTCAGACCGGAGATCTACATGTCACTCCTGATGGATCACAGACTAGAGATGGGGTTCAGCCTATAGAGAGAGTACCAATTTAGAGTTTTCAGACTCCTGGGGCACACTCTGTTGCTGTTGCAGCTCCACAAAATGATGCTTTGCCTGTCAAACTTGTTGCTCCACTGATTGTGGCTAGGACGGTGATAGATTTGTGAGATTATGTCCTCCTAAGCGTACTAGTGCACTCAGGGAGGATGCATATGAGTTCTTGGTTAGTTTCAAGGAGAAGTTGTGATAAGATCTCGATTAGGGAGACTAATTGAAATCCAAATGCGGAATTGAAATAAACAAAAGATATGTGGATTTAAGTTAATTAATCAAGTTCATGAGCAATAAAGGACTTTATACCTTCACCTCCCAATTGAACTCAACCAACAAACAGTAATCCCTCAGTCAAACAAAAGAGAAACCAAATGAATCCACAAATGGATGACTCTATATGATTAATCAAGCAAAGAAGTTAACAAACAATCAAAGGAATCCATCCTTAATCACTCAACCACCTATTAGGAATCCACCAAATAGACAATTAGGAATACACCCAATAGATTTCTACACTAGAGTAACTAATTGGGAAATCCACCCAAAACTACAAGCTAATTTAGCAACTACAAGCTTTCAAATCAATTCATCAAATCTAAGGAATGAAAATAGCTAAGGCATCTATTTATAGTGTTTGCCATGTACAATTAAAGGCCCAAAAGTGACTTTGGAAGACTTCAAAATTATCCCATGACTGGTCCGGTGCAATTGGAGGTGCCAAATCCACCAGCCATTGTGCTGGTCGCACCTTGAGGTGCGAAGTGAGGTGCTAAATGTACAAGGGGAAGTTCCCTTCGCACCCTGGGTTGCACCTCTAAGAAAAATCACTGACAACCTCTTTTTCATCCCACGCTATCATCCACAAGTTGTAGATCCTTGATTGACGCTCCTCAAGGGTCTGCAAAGTCTCTTTCTTCATGAACAGAGCTTGTAGGGTTTAGATTTATTTAGCTTGGCTCTGAGTGAATGTCCTTATAGGAGTTATGCCAGGCAATATCGTTTCATCCTCCCCTTCTTGAAAAGGATTCATCCTCAAATGTATAGCTTCACCTACAACACAAGAAGATAGATCACTTACATTAAACACATTGTGAATATTATACTCACATGGTAGATCGATCTTGTAGGAGTTGTCATTGATCCTTTCAAGCCCTTGGAATGGGCCACTACCCCTTGGACTCAACTTCTCTTTGTGGAGTTGTGGGAATCTTTCCTTTTGAAAGTGTACCCAAACCCAATATTTGGGTTGAAAGATCACTTTCTTTCTTCCATGATTTTGACAAAAAGCCACCTTGGAGTTGTTCCTTTCCATGGATTCCCTTACCTTGGTATGAATATTTACCATCTTCTTTGCCTTTCACTTTGCATCTAAGCTCACAACAATATCACTAGATAAAGGGGTTAAGGATAATGGAATTAATGGGTTGAACCAATAACACACTTAAAATGGAGTAATGCCAATAGAGGAGTGAAGAGACCGATTGTATGCAAATTCAATCAAAGGTAAACGGTCCTCCCAAGAAGTTGGGGATTGTCTAATCATACAACAAAGCATGTTCCCAAGAGTCTTATTGACTACTTCGGTTTGACCATCCATTTGATGATGACAAGAAGTAGAGAACATGAGCTTGGTACCAAGTGTACCCTATAGACTCTTCCAAAAATGACTAATAAACTTGGAGTCCTTATCACTAACAATAGTGTAAGGTACTCCATGCAATTTAAGAACATGAATCACAAACAAAGATGCAATATGGTATGCATCATCACATTTATGGATGGAATAAAATGAGATATTTTAGAAAACCGATCCACTACCACAAATATACTATCATGCCCTCTTTTGGTTCTTGGAAGGTCCAACATAAAATCCATAGAAATGTCCATCCAAGGACCAAAAGGGGTGGGAAAAAGTGTGTACATACCTTGGGGCCGAGTCTTGGACTTGGCTTGCTTGCATTCGAGGCATTGTCCACATAGATTCTCCACATGATGCTTCATCCTTAGCCAATAGAGATGCTACATGAGAATGTCAAGTGTTTTGTTGACACCAAAGTGACCCATTATTCCACCACTATGAGCTTCTTTGAGGAAGAGCTCTCTCCACGAACTCATAGGTATACACACTTTACCATTCCTGAACAAATAGTCATCAATCATTTGGAAATTTTCCACATGCCTCCCTTGACCAAGTTCATCACAAATTTCCTTGAAATCAGAGTCCTTAGAGTAGAACTCCTTTAGGCTTTCAAATCCTATCATTCTAGGAGTCAAGGTGTTAACTAATATGAAGCTTCTAGATAAAGCATCAGCAACCATGTTTTCCTTACCTTGTTTATAGTTAATCACATAAGTAAATGTTTTAATGAACTCCACCCATTTAGCATGGAACTTTTTCAACTTTGATTGGATCTTTAAATGCTTCAAGGACTCATGATCCATCCTTATCACAAACTCCTTGTGCCATAGATAGTGTTGCCAATGATCCAACACCCGCATAAGTGCATACAACTCCTTTTCATATGTTGAGTAGTTAAAAGAGGCCCCTTTTAGATTTTCACTAAAGTAGGCCAAAGGTTTCCCTTCTTACATCAACACTCTACCAATGCCCACACCCAAAGCATCACACTCTATCTCAGAGGCTTTATCAAAATCGGGCAATTATAGCAAAGGAGAAGAACTCAAAATCAACTTCAACTCTTGAAATACTTTCTCTTAAACATATCCCCAAATAAAGGGTGTATATTTTTTGATTAATTCGGTTAGAAGGGAAGCAATAGTGCTAAAACCTTTCACAAAATGCTGGTAGAAACTTTCCAACCCATGGAAACTCCTTACTTCGATTGCATTAGTAGGAGTTGGCCAAGATCTAATGGACTCTACCTTTTCTTCATCCATCTCTACACCATTGGCACTCACCACGAACCCTAATAACACCACCTTCTCAACACAAAATGAACACTTCTTGATATTTGCAAAGAGCCTCTCATGTAGTAGAACATCAAATACTTGTCTCAAATAATCAACATGAACCTCAATAGTTCTACTATACATAAGTATGTCATCGAAATAAATAGCTACAAACTTGTTGATGAAGGGCTTCAACACATGGTTCATCAACCTCATGAAAGTGCTAGGGGCATTAGTCAAGTCAAAAGGCATAACTATCCACTCATACAAACCAAACTTAGTTTTGAAGGTCATCTTCCATTCATCACCTGGGTTCATTCAAACTTGGTGATAACCACTTCTAAATTTAATCTTAGAAAACACACTTGAGCCACAAAGCTCATCCAACATGTCATCAACTCTAGGGATTGGATGTCGATACTTCATCGTTATTTTGTTGACAACTTTACAATCAATGCACATCCCTTCAGTGCCATCCTTTTTGGGAACAAGGATCACCAGTAGGGCACAAGGATTAAGACTTTCTTTTACAAGTCCCTTTTCAAGGAGTTCATCAATTTGCTTTTCTAACTCCTTAGTCTCTTTTGGATTGCTTCTATATGCCAGACGATTTGAAATTTGGGATTCGGGTACAAAATCAATTTGGTGCTTAAAACCCTTAAGGGTGGCAATCTATTTGGCATCTCCTCAGGAAATAAACCCTCATAATCCTGCAAAAGAGAAGACACAATACTAGGAAAAGTGACCCTAAGTCATTTACTGCTTGCTAGGACTGGCAGTTTAGTGCCTTGGTCATTCATTTGGTCATTTTGGTTGTTTGCCTGTTTTAGAGCCATAATTTAGAATATCATTGACTTTAGTCGATATTCTTGGTAAATGTGCTCAAAATAAAATTCTGATAGTTCCATTAGCTTTAGAGCGTGGATTTTGGTCTAGAGGGACCCTTGGTTGGGTTCTGGGAGATTTCACTTTAGTTTTGTCTTAGTTTTTGTATTTCTAGTCAAGTTGAACTTGAAAGTTTGACTTTGGTCAACATTCGAAAAAGACGGTGTAGATGGAAATTCTGATAGTGTTGTTAGCTCAGGGATGTTGACTTTGGGCAAGAGGGACCTTTGGTTCAGGTCCCAAGGCTTCCAAACTCGTTTTTGGCCTTGGTGTTCCATTTTGGAAAGTTTGGCCAAAGTTGGTTCTTGGGCGTGAGGCCCACTTTTGTGCTATCAACCTTTGTTGGGTTTTTTGTCGATTTCGTTAAGTCTAGAATGTCATTTTTAGTTGAATAGCTCTGCTCATTTGTGTTTGCGGGACCCCGGATGTGTTCCCAAGGGTCCATTGGAGAAATTTCTAGGTTGAGCTTTGTTGTTGGCAGCTGGTGTTGTCATGGCACTAGAATAGCCTTCGCATACGCAGTGGCCGCCTGTGTTCGCGTAGGCATATGCCAGTCGCCCCTATGCCTTGCCTTCGTGTAGGCTCTACCTGGGCTGCGTTTGCATGCCCGCGTATGCGGTGGTCTGGCTGCGTTCGTGCAAGGCAAGCGCCTGGCCTGGCCAGTGATTGGCCTTCATGTAGGCGTCGGCTGCTCACATTCGCGTGCCCGTGTAGGCGACACTTGGCCGCATTCGCGAAGGCTTGGGCCAGTAACTATTTAAGTTGTGCCCATACGTTTTCCAGCTTTGCTCCTTCACCATCCCAAGTCTTAAACTCAAACTTCCTCTCCTTCAAAGTGCTCTAAACAGTTCATAAACCTGGGGAATTCATTTTTTTCATCCCAAATTTGTGCTCTCTCGATTATTGGTAAGCCCTCTTTCCTTAAAGTTCTCTTCTTCTCCAATTAATTAAGACTCTATTGTTGTAAATCCTTGAAGCTTGGAATTACTTTTAGATTCTGCCCTTTTGTGAGTGCATGTTCGTGGGCTTGTTCAATTCACATTCTTGGCGTAATTCTCTAGTTGTGGTGTGTGCTTCTTGCTACAATTCCAATTTTTATTCCTAAACTTCCATTTTTGGTTTCTTGACTTTAGGGGATGTTTTAGCTCGAATATCTTGCCTAATTTCCTTATTTTTTTGGGCATGTACTCCCTTGGTCATTGTGATCATAATGTGCGCTTTCATTTTCAGTATTCGATTAAGGGGCCCATAGTCCCGTCGGTGACTTGAATTTCGGCTCGGCTATTATTATAGCAATATGGGTACTGTTAGACTTATTTGGATGTATTATTTATGATCATGATAGTTTAAGTATCATTCGGAGCTTCTCGGAGTGATTCGGGCTTGGATATCGTTGTCCCAGCAAATTGTCGTTGGATGACAGGTAGGTTACGGTTTAAACTCTCCCAGCAGCTTATCGTCGGACGACAGGTAGGTTATGGTTTAAACTCCTTAGACTTCACATATATAGAATAAAATTGTACTAGTGGGCATCCTTGGGTTGGGTTTACTAGTTTAGTACCATAGACCCTGACCGCTTTATTCACGTCCGATTACTTTTCTTCCTCTGATGTTTGTAGCACTTGTTTTATACGATCTATTATAACCCTTGTGGTCCTGTGTGGCCTTATATTGACTGTGAAACATAGATGGTGGGATATTGGGAATGTCCGTGAGTCTCAGACATTGTTATTATTATTAGAAAGTTAGTTATTTGTGTTGTAGAACGATTAGAGCTTGTGCAGGGACGATAGGTTGATTGTGAGCAGTTGGGCTACTATTTGTGCTTGAGCATGCCATTATCATGCATATAAAAGGATTTCTTCATGATTCTACTACGGTTTTGGCTTCGAGCCTACTCTTAGTGATTTCTAAATCTTGCATTACCCGTGGGGCCCGCTTTCAGTAAAAATGATTATGAAATGGTTTGGTACTACCTAAATGGATCTTCTTGGGGTAAGAAAAGTTAAAAGAGAGAGTTGTAACAGTTTTCCTACTGTATATTAAACCCGATTGAGCCGAGGTGCTAGACTGACTCTGTTATTGATGTAAAATAATATTAGACTCGGTAAGGCCAAGCATCGGACTTGATTTACTATTATTTTAGACCCGGGTATGCCCAGGCACCTTTGAGGGGGGGTTTCGAGACTTATTTCATTGATTTAGACCTGGATAGAATTTGGGCATGCATTTCGAGCATTTGACTACTAGTTTGGATCCAGTGGCACTCCGGATTGATATTTTGAGGTTAGAGTGTAGTATGTGGTCTACGAGTAGACCTCCATTGACTCTGTCATTCTGGACCAAGTACTATGGGCAAAAGGGTGACCGGGGGTAGGGGTGTACGGTAGAGTAGATGTACTCTAGAGATGTCCTTCCATGGATCCCGCCTTTATTGGACCTTTAGGGCACCGGAGGGGGTAACATACTGACACTGCAATTACACTTGGTTTGGCATATCATATCATATCATACATTTGTGTGAAGTTCCACCCTTTTTGTTGTTTGATAGCTGTATGCTCTGGTAGTAGGGAATGCCGGAGGGTTTGTCTTCACTTGCTTGCATTCCTTGGTTGTATGGGAGCCCATGGGATTATACTTAGACTTACGGTTATTATATCGCGGTATTGATTTTTGTTATAGTTTCTAGTGAGATTGGATAATGTTAGGATTGCTTTTGGGTTTTTAACTGTTGGATTCTGACTTAAGATTAGTATGTCTATTTAGGGTTATCGTATCTTGTATTCAAGCATGATTATCGTTATCTTTTTCTCTCATTTCTATCCATTTAATGTTACCGGTATACCGCCTGCTTTCTAAACTCTTCTTTATATACTTGTTGTTGCGAGGATACCACGTATGTGTTTCTTTCTTTCACATGTGATGTGTACTCTTTTATCTAGCCATATGTATTGTTCATGATTGTATTTCTTCTGTGCTAGCTTCTGTGTACTTCTCCATTGCCTTCTGTGAATAGTTATTTTTTATTCTGCTTATTACTGCTCTTTTATCTTATATGTGCCCAGTCGGCCTATGATACCTATTAGGTACCTTATGCTTCGCATTTAGTGCTCATACTACACTCTGCATCTTCTGGTGTAGATCCTAGTGTGGGCCATTATCATTAGCTAGTTGGAGACTCGTGCGAGGATCTATTTTTGGGATATCTCCGGACTGAGGGTGAGCTCTAGTAGATCGGAGCTTAGCTTTTAGTTTATCTTTTGTTGTATGTACTCTACTACCATTCGGTGACATCTGTATATATATTGTTTTGGATCGTTGTACTCTGCTGATGTAGTTCTGGCTCTATACTATGATACCAGATTTTGGGGTTTGGTTTAGCTTCCGTATTTGTATATGTATATTCTTGTTATCTATATTTTCATCTTATTCCTTTACTTCCACTTGGTTATATCATTTTTTCTACTTAATTGTTAGATAAGTAGCCCATTACTAGTCGTTCTAGGCTACGGGGATTGGTTTGCCTACTGGTGGATTGTAGGTGCCATCATGACCGAGAAATTAGGTTGTGATAGCTTGCTATCAGAGCCCTAGGTTCATCGGTATCATCGGTATAGGAGCCAATATCTAGTAGAGTCCTGCAGATCGAGGTGGAGATGTCTGTACTCAATTTTTGGGAGGCTACAGTGACATCTTAGAAAAACATGGACTTTTCTTGCTTCTATCTCGTGCGTAGTATCCTTGAAAGTTTCTAGAAATCTCACTTGTCCTGGTTCACTCTTCCGCTGATGGCTCATACGAGCTCATTGGAGTTGGGCAAAGGTGAGCCTCTGATTCCAGCTAGGGGCCGGGGAGGTCGTAGAGGTAGGGTTCCAGGACATCCCCGAGTAGCGGCACCCACCAGAGCTGCTAGAGTTGAGGTAGAGTCGGAGCATGAGTATGAGCCAGAGTTTGTTCCAGAGCAGCACCATATGGATTAAGGGACAACCCAGGTACCACTAGATCCAGTACCAGTCCCAGCACCAGTTTCTATGCCAACTTTGGCCCCAGCTCAGTCTTCAGATATTCGGGGTTTACTACTTTAGGTATTGGGCATGATTGGAGAGAGACCTTTTGAGGTAGCATGTATTAAGAATTCAGGAGCGCAGCCTGCTAGTGAGGCTCCCCGTGCCGAGGTTATTCCGATTCTAGCAGTTGCACAGGCTCTTGCCCCTCGCCCAGCTATGACAGATGGGGAGCAGAAGGCCTTGAATAGATTTTTGAGATTGGCATCACCGAGGTTTGCTGGTATATCAGGTCAGGACCTACATGACTTCATTACTACTTGTGAGGAGATATTACACTATATGGGCTTGCTAGAGACTCACAGGGTTAGATATACTACGTATTCGCTGAAGGGTCCAACAAAGTTATGGTTGAGGGTACAGGTTGCTTGCAGACCTTCTATATCATCTCTGATGCCTTATTCTGAGTTTTATGATGCCTTCATGGACAAGTTCTTACCTCAGAGTGATCGTGAGTGTCACCGAGAGTAGTTCACTAGTCTTATGCAGGGATCCATGTCTATATCTAAGTATAACACCCGTTTTAATCAGCTTGCTCCATTTAGAGCTATGATCATTCCCATCTAGCCAGACAGGATTTGCAGATTTGTTTGGGGATTGCGGACAAAGCTTAGACAGCCAACAGAGATATTGGTTTCTAGTGGTCGGTCATTTCAGGCTATTGCAGACTATGTCCGTACTGTGGAGGACTTGCATCGATATGATCAGGGGGCTAGAGATAAAAGGCCTCGTTATTAGGGTGGCTACAGTGGTTCCAGACATGGTGGTAGAGGTTTAGTCCAGTGCGGCTGAGGTTATCATTTACAGCAATACCAAGGTCAGTCCAGCCGACTGGTTCAGGCTTCATTTTAGACTTTTGGTAGTTCTCAGTTCGAGCAGGGTCATTTTTTGTGGGGTACAGCTTCTGGGGCATCAGACCGTGGTGACCATACGGGTTCTGTTGGTCCATCTCGATAGTTCAGACCATCAGGGCCTTTTAATGAGTGTGGTGTTGTTGGCTATTATGCTAGAGATTACCCCCAGCAGGGTTCAGTTCACTCAGTCGCTCCGATGACCAAGCCTTTGCGAGCAGTTTAGCCACCGACTAGAGAGGGTAGTGGTTAGGCCAGAGGAGGTTCCCTGCGTGGCAGAGCAGGTGGTAGGGATGGCGATCGGGAAGGTGGAGGTCGTCGTCAGATCTATAGGGTCCCTAGGATACCAGAGGCAGAGGCCTCGGATGATGTGATTAGAAGTACGATCTTTGTGTGTTGTCTGCCATCTTATGCTTTATTTGATCCTGGATCCACTTGTTTATATGTATCTTCCTACTTTCTGCCTTGTTTGGGGTTTGCTAGTGATCTGTTATATGTGCCTATTTCTGTTTAAACCCCAATAGGAGATTCTTTAGTAGTGGATCAAATTTTGAGATCTTGTTTGATATCCGTGGATGATTTGGAGACTTGTGGTGATTTGATGATCCTTGATATGTTAGATTTTGATGTGATACTGGGCATGGACTGGTAATCCCCTCACTGTGTGGTTTTGGATTTCTATGCCAAGATCGTCACCATAGCCGTGCCCGGTGTATCCCCAGTTATGTGGCAGGGTTCTGTCAGTCGCACACCATCTAGGATCATCTCTTGTCTTCGAGCTAGAAAGTTAATCTCTCGCGGGTGTTTAGCTTATCTAGCATATGTCCGAGATGCTAGTGCTGACACTTCTTCTCCTGAGTCTATTCCTGTGGTTAGGAACTTCCTAGATGTGTTCCCTACCGCCCTGTCAGGCCTTTCACCTGAGAGAGATGTTGACTTCACTATTGAGTTAGAGCCAGGCACCAGGCCCATTTCCATTCCTCCCTACCGTATGGATCCATCTGAGTTAAGAGAGCTTAAGGAGCAGCTCCAGGACTTGTTAGCTAAAGGGTTCATTAGACCGAGTGTGTCACCTTGGGGTGCTCCTGTTCTCTTAGTGAAGAAGAAGGATGGGTCGATGCAGATATGTATTGATTATCGGTAGCTGAATAAGGTGATAGTGAAGAATAGGTATGCGATGTCGAGGATTCATTACTTGTTTGATCAGATTCAGGGTTCAGCCATGTTTTCGAAGATTGGTTTGAGGTCCGGCTACCACCAGTTAAGGATTAGGGCAGAGGACATCCCTAAGACAACATTCAAGACATATTATGGCCATTATGAGTTCCTGGTGATGTCTTTTGGATTGACTAATGCACCCGCAACTTTTATGGACTTGATGCACACGGTGTTTAGCCCATACGTGGATATGTTCGTGATAGTCTTTATTGATGACATTCCGATATGCGCGAGAAGTAGAGATGAGGATGAGCAGCACTTAAGTACTGTACTTCAGACTTTGAGAGATTATCGGCTTTATGCCAAGTTATCAAAGTGCAAGTTTTGGCTTGAGTCAGTTGCATTCCTAGGGCACGTGGTGTCTAAGGATGCGATTAGAGTTGATCCGAGTAAGATTTCAGTGGTTCGTGATTGGCCCATACCTACTACTCCTACCAAGGTTTGCACCTTTGTTGGGTTAGCCGGGTACTACAAATGGTTTGTTGAGGGATTTTCTTCCATAGCAGCACCTTTGACTATGCTGACTAGGAATGATATTCCATTCCAGTGGTCAGATCAGTGTGAGGATAGCTTCCAGAGGCTTAAGTCCTTATTGACTTCATCTCTAGTTTTGACTTTGTCGGTTGAGGGTAAGAGTTTTGTCGTGTATTGTGATGATTCTAGGGTTGGTCTTTGTTGTGTATTGATGTAGCAAGGTCGTGTGATTGCATATGCATCAAGGCAGTTGAAGGTTCACGAGTGCAACTACCCACCCATGATTTAGAGTTGGCAGTGGTAGTTTTCACGCTTAAGATCTAGAGGCACTACTTATATGGAGTTCATTCTAAGATATTCACCGATCACCATAGTCTTCAGTACATTACGAGTCAGCGAGAGCTGAACTCGAGGCAGAGGAGATGGATTGAGTTGCTGAAGGACTACGATTTCACTATTCTATACCATCCAGGCAAGGCAAACATGGTAGTGGATGCCTTAAATTGGAAAGCGGTGAGTATGGGCATCCTAGCTTCACTTTCAATTTCTGAGCAACCATTGGCCTTTGACATCCAGTCCTTGGCTAAACGTTTGGTTAGGCTTGACTTGTCGGATCCTAGTAGAGTTCTTACCAGTATTGAGGTTCATTCTACTCTAGTTGATCAGATTCAGAGCTGACAGTTTGAGGATCAGAGTTTGTGTGACCTTCGTGATCAGGTAGTTCGGGGTGAGGCCAGCCGGGCTGCTTTAGGTTCTGATGGTATTCTGAGGTTTGGTGGTCAACTTTGTGTTCTGAGGGTTGGTGATTTGATTCAGCTGATACTCCGTGAGGCACATTGTTCTAGATACTCCATTCATCCTGGTGCGGCAAAGATGTATAGGGATTTGAGGCAGATTTACTAGTGGACTGGTATGAAGTGGGACGTAGAAGAGTTTGTATCTCGGTGCTTGAACTATCAGCAGGTTAAGTTTGAGCATATGAGACCTGGTGGTTTGATGCAGCGACTTCCCATTCCTGAGTGGAAGTGGGAGGGAATTACTATAGATTTTGTGGTTGGTTTGCCTCGTACTTCTTGGGGTTTTCATTCAATTTGGGTGATTGTGGATCGGCTGACTAAGTCGGCCCACTTCTTGTCGGTTCAGACTTCCTACGATGCTGAGAGGTTAGCTCATATTTACATTCGTAAGGTTGTTCGGTTGCATAGGGTCCCAGCTTCTATCATTTCAGACTGTGGCACTCTATTCACATCTCAGTTTTTGAGAGCTATATAGAGGGATTTGGGTGCAGAGGTTCAGTTTAGTACTGCGTTCCACCTTTAGATAGATAGAGTACATGCTTCGGAAATGTGTTCTTAACTTTGGAGGTTCATGGGATCAGTTTGTTCCCTTAGTCGAGTTTGCGTATAATAATAGTTTTCATTCGAGCATCGGCATGGCACCTTTCGAGGCTTTGTATGGTAGGCATTGGAGATCGTCGATTGGTTGGTTTGATGGTTTAGAGTCTAGACCCCAGAGTACAGATCTACTTCAAGATTCCTTAGACCAAGTCTGTATGATCCAGGACAGACTTAGAGCGGCTCAGAGTAGACAGAAGAGCTATGCAGATCATAGACTTCGTGCCTTGGAGTTCAGTGTTGGTGACCTAGTATTCCTTCGAGTATTTCCCATGAAGGGCGTGATGAGATTCGATCGGCGGGGCAAGCTTAGCTCCAAGTTCATTGGCCCGTTTGTGATTCTCCAGAGGGTTGTTAGTGTTTCCTACATGTTAGCCTTGCCTCTGATGTTTTAAGCTATACATCCAGTTTTCCATGTCTCGATGTTGCACCGGTATGTTCCAGATGAGTCTCATGTGTTGCATTGGGATTTGGTTCAGTTTGATGAAAGTTTATCCTTTGTTAAGGAGTCGATAGCTATTTTGTCCAGAGATATCAAAAGATTGAGATCTAGGGAGATTCTGGTTGTGAAAGTTCAATGGAGGCATCTTCCAATTGAGGAGGCTACTTGGGAGATCGAGAGTGAGTTGCGTTCTTAGTATCCGCAGTTGTTCGAGCCTTATGGTACTCCCTTCTTCTTGACTTTCGAGGATGAAAGTCTTTTTAGTAGTGGATGTTGTGATGACCCTTCCGGACATCTTTGCATTTACGCATTCATTGTACTGTTAGAGCTTTCCTATAGAAACCCCAAGTCATTTATGGTTTGCTAGGATCGGGGGTTCGGTGCCCTAGTAGTTCATTTGGTCATTTGGCCGGTTTCCTGTTTTAGAGCCTTAACTTAGAATATCGTTAACATTAGTCGATATTCTTGGTAAACATGCTCGAAATTGAATTCTGCCAGTTCTGTTAGCTCCAAAGCATGAATTTTGGTCTAGCGGGACCCTTGGTCGGATTCTGGGAGCTTTCAATTTAGTTTTTTCTCGGTTTTTGTGTTTCTAACCAAGTTGAACTTGAAAGTTTGACTTTGGTCAACATTCAGATAAGACGGCCTCGGATGGAAATTCTAATAGCTTTGTTAGCTCTGGGATGTCAACTTTGGGCTAGAGGGACCTTTGGTTTGGGTCCCGAGGCTTCCGGACTCATTTTTGGCCTTGGTGTTCCATTTTGGAAAGTTTGGTCAAAGTTGGTTCTTGGGAATGGGGCCCACTTTTTATGCTATCGACCTCCGTTGGGTTTTTTTTCAATTTTGTTGAGTCCAGAATGCCATTTTTAGTCGAATAGCTCTCCTCGTTTGTGTTCACGGGACCCCGGATGTGTTCCCGAGGGTTTATCAGAGAAAATTCTAAGTTGAAGTTTGTTGTTGGCAGCTGGTGCTGTCATGGCACTAGCCTAGCCTTCGCATACGCGGTGGCCGCCTGCATTCCCATAGGCATATGTCAGTCGCCCCTCTGCCTTGCCTTCACATAGGCGCTCCCTGGGCTGCGTTTGCGTGCCAGCGTACGTGGTGGCCTGGTCGCGTTCGCACAAGGCAAGCGCCTAGCCTGGCCAGCACTTGGCCTTAGCGGGCGCGCTGGCTGCCCGCATTCGCGTGCTTGCGTAGGCGACGCCTGGCCGCATCCATGAAGGCTTGGGCCAGCAGCTATTTAAGTTGTGCCCATACATTTTCCAGCTTTGTTCCTTCACCATTCCAAGTCTTAAACTCAAACTTCCTCTCCTCCAAAGTGCTATAAACAGTTCATAGACCTGGGGAATTCATTTGTTCATCCCGAATTCATTCTCTCTCGATTATTGGTAAGCCCTCTTTCCCCAAAGCTCTCTTCTTCTCCAATTAATTAAGACTCCATTGTTGTAAATTCTTGAAGCTTGGAATTAATTGTAGATTCTGCCCTTTTGTGACTGCATGTTCGTGGGCTTGTTCAATTCACCTTCTTGGCGTAATTCTCTAGTTTTGGTATGTGCTTCTTGCTACAATTCCGGTTTCATTTATAATTCCTTTATAATTTGTTTATAAAACCAACCAAGACTTATCAAATTAATTTATCCTAAATTTTACAAAAGATTAAAAAATTACACGCTTTATGCAGTTTAATAAATATTTTAAATTTAAGTTTTTTTAAAAAATCATTTATAATATTATTATCTTAAAAAGTGGATCAAATGGCATATCAAATTATTTTGCTAACAATTTGCTAACCTACTACTATGAAGGTAGTATGTTGGATAGAGGTAAATTTTGAAGATTGACAAAGCTGTGGAACACATGCAGGGAACAAGTATCTGTGATTTGTTCCACTCAAGTAGAATCCAACTAGGATCAGGAGAAGGCAGATGACACATACATAGGAGCAAAGGCGTGTGGAGAAAATGTGTTTATGAGGAGAATCCAGCTTGCACAAAGTTTCCTTTCATAAGAAGGAATCCCACAAGGAAAGAAATCAAGGAGATTGACTTGACAAGTACTACAAGGATAAGGATTCCCAAATATGGAAGGAAATCAACCAAAACAAGGGGAGGACTCTCAGCATAAATACAAGAGAAGTTTTAAAAAACTTCACGCACTTACAAAGAGAGCTACAAGCAGAACACAATCAAATTGAGTGAGTTCATATTTGAGAGAGTTCTGAGTGAAGATCCAAGTGCAGCCAATACAAGAAACCAGATTGAAGAACATGTTCCTTAAGTCTATGCTTAACAGTTCTTGAGTCGAGTCAATTGTATTGTTTTTCATTAAGTTGTAATCTTTCATTCTTAGTGCTAGTGAGTTATAAACTGGCTTAGGAGTTAGTCTTCAAGTTGGGATAACTCGAAGACTTGGGCACATAGACCTGGGGAGGTTTGTTTGGAGTTTAGGAATTAGAGTTTATAGTTCCTTAGGTTACAGAGTTTGTAATCTGTTGTTGAGGTCATTGATTTAGTGAAATTGGGTTAAATCCTACAGAGGTGTAGGTCATGGTTTTTTTCCCCTTGTGAGCCGAGGTTTTTTCACGTAAATATCGTGTGTTCTCCTTTTACTGCTTTACGTTCTAGTATTCAAAAAAGAAACAGATTGCTTAAACCTGTTTCTTAGGCAAATTAGGGGGTCAGCATTCTAACAATTGGTATCAGAGCAGGTTATCTTAACAAGAGTCTAATAACTCAAGATAAGATCACTATGAATTCTGTGCCTCCTCTTGGACACAGTGAAGGACAACACATCAACAGACCACCTCTCTTCAATGGTCAATACTACTCATCGTGGAAGGCAAGGATGGAAGATTTTCTTCAGGCAGAAGACTATGAGCTATGGACCAGAGTCACCGATGGTCCAAAAATTCATATGATTAAGAATGATGAAGACAAGGACATTCCCAAACCAAAAGCTCAATACACTGAGGCTGACCACAATATGTTAGGGAAGAATGCCAAAGCCAAGTGCATCCTTGTATGTGGACTTGGACCAGATGAATACAATCGAATCTCCAGCTGCACCACAGCCAAACAGATTTGGGATACACTGGTTAATGCTCATGAAGGCACTACTCAAGTGAGGAAATTCAGAATCGATAAACTATCCACTGAGTATGAGTCTTTCAAGATGAAGAATGGTGAAACTCTTCAGGAGATGATCACTAGGTTCACTACTGTTGTGAACGAATTGGTTTCGTTGGGCAAAATATACACTACTGAGGAACATGTTGACAAGGTATTGAGGACTCTTCCCAGGCCATGGGAAATCAAGGTCACTGCTATCAGAGAAGCAAAAGATCTGACAAACATGTCTCTAGATGAACTGGTAGGTAATCTAAAAACCTATGAAGGGAACATTGAGAGCACTAAAAGAGGTGAAGGAGGCAGAGATAAAACTCTTGCTCTTAAGGCAACTGAAAGTGATGAATCTGAGTTGGATGATGATGACATTGCCATGATAATCAGGAACTTCAGAAAATTTCTTCGAAAAGACAGGAAATTTTGAAAAAAGGAAATCATCACCAAGCAAAGAAAGGAATGTAGACAAGGGACAAAATGGTGGCTGCTTCAAGTGTGGAAAAACTGACCATCAAGTCAAGAATTGTCCTATGTGGGAAATTAAATGGAAGAAGGAGAGAGCTTAAAGGAAATGAAAAGAGCAAGCCAGCAGAAAAAACAAAAAACATGCTGGTAAAGCTATGTATGCTGCTTGGGGACCAGGTTCAGACCACTCAGGAGACGAGGACACAGAAGATGTTGCCATGATGGCCATGGGGGACAATGAATCAGATTCTGAGTTAGACACTAAAGAACCTGAGGTAAATCTCCTTGATCTACAGGACAAGCTAAAACTCTTCTCTAAGAAAAAATGGTCCTCTCTAATGATGACCTTTATTGATAATTTTCCAGAATTGAGTGCGAATAGAGATCAGTTGCTGGCCTCCTTGACCAGTTTAAAATTTGAGTACATTGACCTTGAAAAGATCAACTCTGATCTAAAAGGGAAAAATCAATCTCTAAAGGAACAGGTCTAGCAACTTGAAACTGGTTCTCTCTCTCTCTCAAGTCTGAAATTTTGAAACAAACGGTTATTAAACAGGGGAAGGGACACAAGAGTGATGACCAAATCAGGTGTGAACAAGATCTTAAGAGGTTCAAAGATGAACTATATGTAGAAAGGGAAAATTTCAAAAGAATAAGTCTTGAATTAGCCAGAACCAAATATGAGCTCGAAAGAGCAAATAAATGGACTAAATCTTCAATGATTGTCACTCAGCTGGGTAATAAAACTTATAGCACTAAAACTGGAATAGGCTTTGACAAAGAATTTTCTGAAGGAACCTCTAATCTTTGTACTCACTGCGGTAAGGTTGGTCACCTCAGGGAAGCTTGTCCAATTGCTAAAGCTCAACATGAAAAAAATCTCAAAGCTGCTTTTAAAGGCAAGAATAGGTATGTTAACAGAAAAGTTCTCACTTAAGGAACAGGTATGAAAACTTGAAACAACCTGTCAAGAGTCTGCCAAAATGGACCAATAAAGATCTAATTCATCCTTTTAATCAAAGGAAAGGACCCAAGCTAATCTGGGTTCCTAAAACTAACCTCTAATCTCTTTTGCAGGAAAAGGTGAGAGGAAGCAAGCAACATTGGTACATGGACAGTGCTTGCTCAAAACATATGACAGGAGATAAAGAAAAATTCCTCTCACTAGCAGAAGGGAAAGGAGGGAATATGGCCTTTGGAGGAGGAAAGAAAGGTAAGATCACTGGAGTTGGTAAAATAGGTAAGTCTGAAGAGCACTCAATTGAAAAGGTATACCATGTTGAAGGACTGATCCACAATCTACTCAGCATCTCACAACTCTGTGACAAAGAAAATAAGGTAACCTTTTATTCTACAGGTGTGGAGGTGATAGACCTAAACACTGGGGAAACTGTCTTGACTGGACAAAGATATAAGCATGTGTACACAACTGATATCTCAAAGGTCCCTGCTAAGGATCTGGTTTGTCTTAGTGTGAAGGACAAAGACCATCTGTTATGGCACAAAAGATTGGGGCATGCTAGTCATGTTCAACTGAATAAATTGATCTCCAAGGACTTGGTAATAGGACTACCTAAAACTAAGTTCAAGGAAGATAAAGTTTGTGTTGCATGTGCTCAAGGTAAACAGGTAAGATCTTCTTTCAAAACTAAGCAGGTGATAAGTTCGACCAGATCCTTGGAACTGGTCCACATGGATCTTTGTGGCCCCATGAGAGTAAGAAGCAGAGGTGGCAAAAAATATGTGTTTGTACTAGTTGATGACTATAAAAGGTACTCTTTGACAATTTTTCTTGCTTCTAAAGAAGATGCATTTGAGGCATTCTGCACTTTAGTAAGAAAACTGGAAAAGAAACTTGACAAGCAACTAGTTACAATCATATCAGACCATGGAACTGAGTTTGAAAATGCAAGATTTGCTGACTACTATTCCACCCATGGTATTGATCACAACTTCTCTGCTCTTAGAACTCCTCAACAAAATGGGGTAGTTGAAAGAAAGAATAGGATTCTACAGGAGATGGACAGAACTATGATGATAGCTAGTAATGTGGCTAGCCAATTCTGGGCTGAAGCTATTAACACTGATTGCTATATACTCAAAAGATGCATGTCCAGGCCTCTTCTAGACAAAACTCCCTATGAATTACTCAAAGGCAGAAAACCTAACATCTCTCATCTGAGAGCTTTTGGATGTAAATGTTTTATCCACAATAATGGAAAGAATTTGTTAGGAAAATCTTATGCCAGAAGTGATGAGGGAATTTTTCTAGGATACTCTTCACATAGTAAAGCTTATAGGGTACTAAATAAAAAATTAATTGTGTAGAGGAAAATGTGCATGTAGTATTTGAAGAAAGCAATGTTATGGCTAACCAAAGTGTACAGGAAATTGATGAACTGTCACAGACCTCTGAACCAGTTATGCAGGAACAGGTTAGAGGAACAGGTTCAACTAAAGCTGAAACTGACAGACACAACAAAGATGATGAAGTTCCTGTGGCTGACCAAAATGATGAAACCATAAGTCAGCAGGATGAAGCTGAAGATCAAGCTGAGGAGGCACAAAAGCTAATACTCAAAGGGTATAAATAACAAGGCTCACATCCAATAGACAACATCCTTACTGATCTGAGCACTGGCATAACAACCAGATCCGGACTGAAAAATCTTTGTGCCTTTGAATCCTTTTGTTCCATGATAGAGCCCAAGAAAATCACTGAAGCCTTGCAAGATGCTCATTGGATCATTGCTATGGAAGAAGAGCTCAATCAGTTCAAAAGAAACAAAGTTTGGCACTTGGTACCAAAGCCAAAGGATAGAACCATCATAGGTGCCAAGTGGGTGTTCAGGAACAAGTTGGATGAAAATGGAACAGTCACAAGGAACAAGCCCAGACTTGTGGTCCATGGGTATAATCAGGAAGAAGGAATAGACTATGATGAGACCTTTGCACCAGTAGCCAGATTGGAGGCAATCAGACTCCTCATTGCCTTTGCAGCGTACATGGAATTCACTCTCTACCAGATGGATGTGAAAAGTGCCTTCCTTAATGGGCTGTTGAAGGAAGAAGTATTTGTCAAACAACCTCCAGGCTTTGAAGACTCTGACTATCCTGACCATGTTTACAAGCTTGATAGAGCCCTCTATGGACTCAAACAGGCTCCAAGAGCATGGTATGAAAGGTTGTCAAAGTTTCTTCTTGATCATGACTACACAAGAGGTAAAATTGAAAACACCCTATTCCTCAAGAACAAAGGGAGAGATTTGTTGGTGGTGCAGGTATATGTTGATGACATCATATTTGGAGGTACTAGCAAGGCCCTCATAAAGGAGTTTGCTGCCCTGATGAACAAAGAATTTGAAATGAGCATGATGAGAGAGCTCAACTTTTTCTTGGGGCTTCAGATAAAACAAACTCCTTCAGGAACAATGATTCATCAGCAGAAATATGCCAAGGAGCTTCTCAAAAGGTTAAAGATGGAAGATGCAAAGGAGATAGACACTCCAATAGCTACAACAACAAAGTTAGGTCTAGAAGAAACAGGTCCAGCAGTGGAGCAGAAGCTGTACAGAGGAATGATTGGATCTCTCCTATATCTTACAGCCAACAGACCTGATAATGTCTTCAGTGTAGGCCTTTGTGCAAGATTCCAGGCCAATCCCAAGGAACCCCACTTAAAAGCTGTTAAAAGGATCCTCAGATACTTGAAGGGCACTACTGACTTGGGACCGTGGTATCCCAAAGGTAGAAACTTTGAACTTGTAGGATATGTTGATGCAGACTATGCAGGTTACTTGGTGGGCAGAAAGAGCACTACGGAAATGGCACACTTCTTGGGATCATGTCTGATCTCATGGGCATTTAAGAAGCAAAACTCTGTGGCCGTGTCTACTGCTGAAGCTGAATATGTGGCTGCTACCTCATGTTGTGCACAATTACTATGGATCAAGCAACAACTTAAGGACTTTGGGCTGAACATTGATTGTGTGCCTATCTTTTGTGACAATACAAGTGCTATTAACATTGCCAAAAATCCAGTTCAGCACAAAAGAACCAAGCACATTGACATAAGACACCACTTTCTATGGGATAATGTGGAAAAGGGATTGATCTCCATGCACTTTTGTGCCACAGAGAAGTAGATTGCGGACATATTCACAAAGGCTCTGGCAAGGGATCACTTTGAAAGGAACAGGTTGGAACTGGGGATGATTAAGATCACATGAGTACCCCCAGTGATTGGCTAATGAACATTGTACATATTGCATTTTATTTTTAAAATTCTTATGCTCAGTATTGTACATTTAGTTGTATGTCCCTTTGCCACTTTTAAGGGTTCAAGTTTCTTAAGCACTATAACTTGGTATTTGTATGTGCAACAGGAAATCAGGACATCAGATTGGGACAAGAACTCAATGCAAAATTAAAAACCAAGGTATGTGCACTATGCTTAATGAAATTGATTGCTCAAACTATGCATATGTACCTGTCCCTCTCACTTGAACCACTAAGAAAATCATTAATCCTAAAAACCTAAAACCGCCACTCTCCAAAAAAGAAAAAAGATCCATTCAAATCAGGTCACTTTTGACGTGATTGGACAGTTGTCAATCAAAGATCTCCTCCCTAGAATAGGACTCTTCCACTTAAAGGACTCTAATAAATGCCAAACGGCTAATTGCCCTATTTAAAGTCCTTTTTGAACTCATTCTCCTCATTCACTTCAAATCTCTTCTTCTCCAATAGTTTCTTCTTCAAAACCAAAACCCTTCTTCTCTCTTTTTCTTCGTCACAAGAATGGACCATCAATCACCCTCCTTTCCCAAATCACCAGAAACAACCACTAGTTCATCCATATCACCCACTCATGCCATTGTTCCCTTTAAGGAACAGGTCACTGTAGTCCGCCTCCCTCCTGTTATTCTTGTCGATTCTTAGGGAATGGCTCATATGGAGCAATTTGAAGAAGTTCTGGGTTATGATTTGATTGGTGATGACTGTAATGCAATGGTACCATATGAAGAACAGGATGAAGCATTGGAAATTATTAGTGCTAGTCGTGGGGGGGAATTTGAGGATGAGGATATGGCGAGAGATGAAGAAGTTCAGGAGGATGCACATTGTGAGGGGAAAAACTCAGGGAAACCAACAGCTGAACCCAATTCACCTGTTGGGGAGAAGAAGGATGCATCTGCTAAGGGGAAAGATAAGGATGAAAGGTCCGGATCAAGGGAACAGGTTCAACATACCCGTTCAGCACCCAATCCTGAGGATGATGACAACACACTGATTGTCAACTTAGTTCCACAAAGGGTAAGGTCACGCTTACGCAAGGCCTCAGGCAAAGCTGTTAGAATACCAGATGATGAACCTGAAGAAGATCCTCATGCTCCTGTAGCCACGCCTATCATTGTTCGAATGACAAGGGCCACCAAGAGGGGTCTAGAAGAGAGTATGGTTGCCTCAGCAGCCAAAAGAACTCGAGCCACTAGAGGTACTTCTGCCACTCCCCCTGATCCCATTGATGTATTGGATGATGAAGTGGAGGCAGCTGAAAGGAGAAGCAAAGGAAAGGTTGTTGCTCCCTCAAAACCACCAAAGAAACAGGTCAGGAAACCTGTTCCTTCCAGGGGTTCTGTCAAATCCCAGCTAGTGGATGAGCCCACTGATAGTGAGGGAGATGATCATGGACTTCCATCCTCGGAGTCTCTTGAGCATGATGATATTGATGATGCTGCTTCTCAGGAGGATATGGAGGCTGATCTCCCTGAGCATGTGGAAGAAGAGGATGACACTATGGACCCTATTGATGAGTCCCCTGATGCTAGAACTGAACGGCTGATCAATTTTGGAACAAGAACTATGGTAAGGGATAGGGTGTTGACTGGGTTTGGTGGACCTGAGATGACTGAGTTGCTGGGCTTGATAGAGGCACAAGGTTGGTCGAATCTGCTCCTTCAGGGCAATGCCAAAAGAAAGATGGCAAGAGCTGAGTCAATTCAGTTCTATGTGAATGCCTCTGGAACATCTTTCTCTATCTCCAGCACGGTAAGGAAAGTATCTTTCACCTCTCACTCCTATGTTGTTAGCCCAGATCTTGGGTGTTCCCAATGTTGGTTGGTGTCACTATGTGAAAAGGAAATGTCCTCCCTTGGATGGGTTGCCCTATGATGTAGAGATTTCTAGGAGATTTGCTAATGACCCTACCTTGGAGTGGCACTGCAGGGTAGATAAGGGGGCTATGCTTCCTCTCCATCAGATGTTGTTTGATGTGGTGCACAAAATGGTGCTTCTCAGGGAACAAAAACACATTGAGGCCAATTTCATGGACCTCACCTTGATGCAGCTGTTGCTCTCCAGGATTCCCATAAACTTTCCTGGACTTATACTCTGTCACATGCATAGGATCTGCAAGCAGGATGGGACTAAACATGCCTTGGGGTATGGTTTTTGGTTGGCAGAGGTCTTTCAACACTTTGGTGTGCCTGTTCAATCTTGGCAAGATCAGACAACCAAAGATGTTATAGGGACTGTGAATCAGGTTGTTGTACCTGCTCCTCGTAGGGGGGCAATGCACCCTTTCATAGGCTAAGAGCAAGTCTGGCTGCCAAAGATGAAGAGATTGATGCTCTGATGGCAACCCATGATGAAGAATTGGATGAGCTTCATGACTCATATGGGGTTGAACATGCACTACTGATGGAAGAAAATGCAAGGCTCAGGGCTGAGCTTGCACAAGCACATGCTGCCTTAGCAACTGAGCAAGCCACTAATTCTGCAAGCCTAAAGGGCCTCTATGAGCTGCTCAAGAAGGACCCTCCCTCCTCCCACTGCCTAGTCTGCCCACTCTAGTCATCCCAACCTTTCCTTTTTGTTCTCACATTTGCATGTTTTGAGCTTTTAATTTCTATTTCTAGTGTACATACTTTGTGATTAATAATATGTTGGGTTTATGTTCTAATCTCATCTTGTCTCCTGTGCACTTGCAAATACATTGATATAGCTAATTAAGCTCTTACCTATTAAGTGTTTGCATAGGTGATAGCCCAGTAGCCATGAGTATAAAATACTACTTGAATTGGAATGTTGTGTGTCATCACAGTGTTTTATGATGCCAAAAGGGGGAAGATTGTTGCTTGTGTGGTATTTATAACCCATTGGTCCGACCTGTTCCTCTAATGTGTTTTTTTACAGTTTGCCTTAAGAAAACTGACATGATACAGGTTGAATTTTGCATACAAGAAGCAAGGGTTTGTCATCATCAAAGAGGGGGAATTTGTTGGATCGAGTTTTGAATATTGACAAAGCTGTGGAATACATGCAGGGAACAAGTATCTATGACTTGTTCCACTCAAGCAGAATCCAACTAGGATCAGGAGAAGGAAGATAACATGGAGATAGGAGCAAAGGCGAGTGGAGAAAACGTGTTTATGAGGAGAGTCCAGCTTGCACAAAGTTTTCTTTCATAAGGAGGAATCCCACAAGGAAAAATCAAGGAGATTGACTTGACAAGTACGCAGTTTGCCTTAAGAAAACTGACATGATACAAGTTGAATTTTGCATACAAGAAGCAAGGGTTTGTCATCATCAAAAAAGGGGAATTTGTTGGATCGAGGTAGATTTTGAAGATTGACAAAGCTATGGAACACATGCAGGGAACATGTTTCTGTGACTTGTTCCACTCAAGCAGAATCCAACTAGGATCAGGAGAAGGCAGATGACACGGAGATAGGAGCAAAGGCGTGTGGAGAAAACGTGTTTATGAGGAGAGTCCAGCTTGCACAAAGTTTCCTTTCATAAGAAGGAATCCCACAAGGAAAGAAATCAAGGAGATTGACTTGACAAGTACTACAAGGATAAGGATTCCCAAATATGGAAGGAAATCAACCAAAACAAGGAGAGGACTCTCAGCATAAGTACAAGAGAAGTTTTACAAAAACTTCACGCACTTACAAAGAGAGCTATAAGCAGAACACAATCAAATTGAGTGAGTTCATATTTGAGAGAGTTCTGAGTGAAGATCCAAGTGCAGCCAATACAAGAAACCAGATTGAAGAACGTGTTCCTTAAGTCTATGCTTAACAGTTCTTGAGTCGAGTCAATTGTATTGTTTTTCATTAAGTTGTAATCTTTCATTCTTAGTGCCAGTGAGTTATAAACTGGCTTAGGAGTTAGTCTTCAAGTTGGGATAACTCGAAGACTTGGGCACATAGACCTAGGGAGGTTTGTGTGGAGTTTAGGAATTAGAGTTTATAATTCCTTAGGTTACAGAGTTTGTAATCTATTGTTGAGGCTCATTGATTTAGTGAAATTGAGTTAAATCCTACAGAGGTGTAGGTCGTGGTTGTTTCCCCTTGTGAGCCGGGGTTTTTCCACGTAAACATCGTGTGTTCTCCTTTTGCTGCTTTACGTTCTAGTATTCGAAAAAGAAATAAATTGCTTAAACCTGTTCCTTAGGCAAATTAGGGGTCAGCATTCTAACATAGTAAGTTAGCATCCTCTCAATTTTTAATTTTGCCAAAAATCCTTACTATTTCTTGCCAACTAATTAAAATTAGGGACTTCTTTATCATTTCAACCTAAAATCCCCCCAAATCCATTTCCCTCTTTCACGTGTCACCCAAATACTACATTTTATATATACCCAGTCTTTATAAACGTATTTCACACGTTATTTTCTGTTAATCATAATAAATGTTAGATAATGTTATTTTAAATTATATAATGTTTAATAACTTATGAGTACAAGATACTATTTGATCATATCCATTTAATACTTTCTAGCTTTTTTTGGTATAGATCCTTTATGTTCTTAACAAAGTGAAAAGAATATGTTAGGACTAAATAATTCAACAATAGGAAATAGGTTAGTGACCATATATATGTATATATATATTAATTATTTTATCATCTCTTTTTCTTTTAATTTAAACCAAAATTCATCTCTATAAAAAGAAATATGTTTTTTATTTCTTAGAGTTTTAGTTTTAAATAAAAATTTCATATTAGCAAATTTTAATGAAAAAAATTAATTAAATAGGTTGAGTGACTTTGTAAGTAAAACATTTATAGTTGAGTAACTTTTGGAGTAAAAACCAAAGGTCAGCGACTTTTTGAGAAGAGTTCTTAGTTGAGTGACTTTTGGAGTAAAAATCAAAGTTGAGTGACTTTCTGAGTAAAGACTCTTTAATTGAGTGACCACTTAAGATATTATCTCGAACCAAGGGAGTACTTGGTTACGATGGTTTAGGATTTTAGTTTTTAAGTTGAATTCGAAGTATTATTTCATCCAGTATCTTTTGAGAAAATTTCAACTTAGAAGAAAATAAAAGTTCAATATTTGAAGGATATTTTGACGTAATAAAAGAGAAAGTAATTAAGAGAAAATAAGGGATAGCGGATGCTTACCATATAAGTTTGAGTGGATTAATCTATCGAGAAGCCTAACGCCATTGAGGCCAGTATAAGGAGCAGGATCTGTAGTGACACGCAAGAAGTAAGCAAACACATCGACAGAAACGTATCCATATTCAGCTGCATGATGGATTGGATACAGATCATCGGAAGCAATGTGTGGTAAATTAGGATCCCTTGTTACAAGGATTTCAGCTGCGTCTAAGTTGCCAAATCTAGCAGCATAGTGAAGAGGAGTATCATCAAGCGAATCTGTAATGGCTAAATCTTTGTTTTCCATAGTAGCCACCAACCTCTCCACGAAATGCTTTCCTTTTTCACTCTTTACCCCAACTGCTACATGGAGTGCTGTCTGTAAGTGAGAGTTGATTTGAGCTCTATTTGCTTCTCTATCTCGTATGAAGAATGCTTCTGCTTTCTCCCAGTCTCCACTTAGTGAAGCTCTGTATAGTGGCAAGTAGTTACTATAATCTTTCTTTGAAGCATCATCTGTACAATGACAAAGCAAGAGTTTCCATTTTACTAAGTATATATGAGTTTAAGTTCGAGTAAAAATGAATTTACACAATCATGTTACATAAAAGGTATTTACATATTAATACCTAAGATATTATACTCTGATAAAAATAACAACTAATCAGGTATAATAAGTTAAACCGTGTTATCATTATAAATCCTTATTAGCAAGCTTTTCCCAGTTAATTAAGACAGTGGATAAACATTTTATAATATTCTTGTTGAATACAAACATAGCCCCTTAATTTGTCCAAATTTTTTATTTAGATATTTGAACTAAAGGTTGTACTTATTGAACACCTATTATTAGCTAATAATGCACCAATTATTAGACCCAAACGACTGACATGGCATCGAACTGTATCACACCTCTTTTAAGAAAGTGAGATCCAATTTTCTTTTTTCCCATCGAGTTAGTTGATGGATTGTGATCGAGTCTCTAAGATTGTTTATTGAAGTTTTTGTTTTAGTTAAGCAAGAGTCAGTTTGAGTGTGAAGGTTTTGTTGGTAGAACACTAGAGTTATTAGTCTTTGTTGAGTTTATCAATTTGAGTAAAATGATGTGTTTGAGTTTATCAATAATGTAAAATAAACAAAATATTTTTTAAAAACTATTAGAATAATAAAAATAAAAAAGAATTTAAAATAATAGAAATAAAAAAAATTAAAATTAAAATAAAAGAAAGAAATTAAAAAGTAACATTGTAAGTACACCATGTAATTACCAGCAATTCACACACGCACACTCCCCCTCCCCCTCCCCCCTTCAAAAATTGTAGAGTACCTCCGGTCAATTACACTCAATTACCTGTTAATCAAGTAATTACCTGGTCAACCAAACACGTCAAACTGTGTAATTACACTCAATTAATTACACCATATTCAATTCTCGGGGCGACTTTCTAAACAGGCCCTGAGCGCAAAACATAGGACCCGTTTTCATTATTCGTAAATATTATATTGACAATTACATAGTGGCTTAGCTATGTTTTGCATTTCTTTTGTTTTGGTTATTATATTGTGTGTTATAATTATTTTTATAATTGAAATATCTTATAGTACAATTTAAAGTTTCAATAAAAAAATATTTTTCGTAGATATCAAAAAAATTAGTCTTACAATTAAAATGCTTTACGATAAATGATGATTTTTAGGCAATATCATAGTGCCGGATGTAAAAAGATATATTTAGTATTGTTTTTAACGAGTTTATTGTAAAAAAAATCAAGATATGAAATCTCCTTGAGTGGTAATGTAGGATTGACTGATATATATGGATTATGTTTTCACTAAAAAAACTTTTTTCGATTCTATACGTTAGTTTTAATTTATACAATTGTTAGTATTTTCTTCGTTTCAAATTGATTGACCAGCTATTTTGATTTGGTACGGAGTTTAATAAAATAAATAAGACTTTTGAATCTTGTGGTCCTAAATTAAAGATATGTCAAATACATCAAAATACTATTTATCTTGTGGTCTTAAACATACCACGTGAAAAGTTGAAATTAAAGAGTTGCTAAAAAGGGAAAGGGTTATTCTTTTTGAAACGGACTAAAAAAAAAGCAGGCCAAACAAAATGAGACGGAGGAAGTACTATAATAAGCGTTTTTATGACTTAAAATTTTTGCACTCATTCCTCGTTTTTTAACCTCCTCAAAGTTTGAATACCCTTTGTTAAAATTTTGGCTTCATCACTGACTAGGGTGTATAAGACTAGTGTAAAATATAATGTATCAGTAATTATGGTATTAGTTATGCTTACACTAGTTATACCAGAACTTTTTCTTATGCAAATGTTTAGTTTTTGGTGTATTAAAATAACTTGCATTACATAAAAAAAAATTAAAAAAAATTGTTTACAAAAATATCCTCCACAAATATGGTGGAAATGATGTGAAAAAGGTCTTGGGGGTTAATTGTGTCTTTGATCATGCTAATATATGCTTAGCACCCATTGCATAACTAAGACCATAGATTTTCATATATTAATTATACGCACATTAATACCAAATAGAGTGTACATTAGTTATACATAGGTTAAAAAAGTGTACTAAACAAAATACTAGTAATACATAGAGAAAATGGTCAAAAATACCCCTCTACTTTAGTTTATTGGCCAACTTTACCCTCCGTCATACTTTGGAGCTATATTTACCCTCGCCGTTAATAAAATTTTCATCTATACTCCTCATTTAACGAAAAAACTCAAATTAATAAAAATTACCCATTTTTAAAAATTAAACCAAAATCCTAATCCAACCTGACCCATCTTAACAAAATAAACCTAACCCAAACAATAAATTGACATGGAATTTCAATCAATAGGATTGAAAAATGGATCCTGTTGTTTTGAGTATCAATAGGAATTAAATCTCCTCTTTTTCTCTTCTTTGCAAATCTCCACTCTTTCTCCATATCCAACCTAGATCTCTATACCCCTCTCTTTCCCTCCTCTCTCATTCAAAAAGGGGTCAATATTCATCAACCCACTGCGGTTGTTGGCCCAAACACCGTCATCGCAGCCCACTTCTCAA
>QJPP01004368.1:0-73287 GCA_003996215.1 Jaltomata sinuosa
GGGTGCCCTTTAAGCGGGGGTTCATTTAGGCTGAGAGATAGTTCATTTGAGCCTCCAAATGTTTTATCAAAGCCAAGTGAGAACTCACCATTTGATGAAGAGTAGATACATCACTTTAAGTCTCTCACCTTATTATCCATAGACTCAACCTTTTTTAGCACACGTGACAACATATCTTCAATTTTGGAGCTTGCGGAATCACTAACACTCAGTTGGAATGGAGAAGAATCTACCTTGGGTAAAGGCATATATGAGTTAGCACTTTGGTAATTATAATGATCACCATCTCTTTGATGATCTATCCAAGGACCATCATGGTCTATACCTTGCTCCTGATCTCTCTATTGATTTCCTCTTTCCTAGTTCCAACCTTGATTATAATCTCGAGGTCGCCAAGGGCCTTGATTTGTACCTTAGTACCCCAGGTGAGAACCTTCCAGCTAATAGCAATCTTATTCATACATTGATGTATAGACACCACCCTCATCATGGCTCTTAGCACCATAAGCTCCAATGGTGTTCACGCTCTTAGTCCCGGCACCCATCATGTGATTAGCTAATAACTCAATTTAGGTCATCATCTTAGCCATGGCCTCATCTCTCTCTTTCTCTTTTATCCTCACCTTATTGGTCATGATGGAGGAGGTGACACCCGATGGCATCTCAGCCTCTCTTATTTTCCATGCTCTATTTGTTTTTATCATTCTATCTAAAAGAGCTGACCATAAGTTTGATCCATGATAGATCAACCCACTACATTGTTACCCACCAATTTGTTCATAGAATCAAGTGCTCGATAAGAGTTTTGGAGTAGAACCCCAACCAGTAGACCATGGTTCGGACATAGCAGAACTTCTTCTTGAACCTTAACCATACCTTGTGCAATGGTTCATCTAACAATTATCAGATGTTTAAAATCTTATCTAACAATTGCAACATCCTTGAAGGTTGAAAGAACCGGTCCAAGAAAGCTTTGACTAACTCATTTCATAATGTGATGGAGCCCTCGCGGAGCTCTTCTAGCCATGTTGTTGTCTTTCCCATGAGAGGGAATGGAAATAGCCAAAGTTGAATTGATTCTTGGCTAATGTTTTGAATGTTGAAGGGTTGGAAAATCTCAATAAAGTTTCGAATATGTTAGTTTGCATCTTCATTGGCCAGCCCACCAAATAGTCCTTTCATTTGTATCAAATACAACATTGTACTCATCACATGGAAGACTGCACTTACCCGCGATACCATGAACAACTGGTTAAAACTCCATATCTCAAAAGTTGTCCATGTTGCTGTGCGAGCTAGCGTGGCTCATAAATCACCTAATCACAACAATAAAAACAACAAAAATGTAAAAGAGAACAAATGCTAAACTAAAGTGAATCAATAGAAAATAAATGGAAAATCAAAAGTCAATCCCCGACAATGGCACCAGTTTTTATGACGTTCAAAACAACTCTCCTAAAGGAGGTGGAAATGATCGTCAAGCAAAACAATAAGTAACCCAATGAGAGTCGAGGTTGAATCCACAGAAATTGGTACGATGATTCACCACTAATTGTCAAGTTAGTTCACAAAAGCAAGTAAGGTATAAAAACAAGTAAATAAATGTGCGGGAAATGGTTTGGGAATTTGTAATTCGAATTGTAACAAAATTAACGACTTAAACTAGATTATTTTACTCAAGATTGGAGGGGTACGGGTGTGTTTCCAATAGGATCATGCAATGGGATAGGAGTTGATTATTCAAGCAAATTCTCAATTACAAGTGCAGGTAGCCTTGGTTCTAATTATACTTGGTAGTTTACAACCCACTAAGCATGTATACTATGGTCTATTTCGAACCCCATAGTTGAACAACTAACCAACCAATTGGCTTAAGTGAGTCAAGTTATTTCTAGTCTTGACTCTTAGGTTGAAATTTCTTAAATTAAGCTATTTCGGACCTTAATTTATGGTCAAAATACCAAATCTCCACTATTGAATTCTCACCCAATTAATGAACTTCTTCAACCAAGAACACAATTAGTAAGCTAAATTAATGTTTGCAACCATTAATTTTACAATTAAAACATTAAGAATTCAATAAACCCACACATAATAATCAATTATAAACCTAAATAATCAACATCCATTCCCAAATTCAAACACCGATCATACACACACCCTTAGTATTGAATTTAGCTACTCATGGTGAAGAAATAAGAGAATATACCAATTGGGTTTTCCAAAATTCCATTCATTCTTCAATAACCAAGTTCAAATTCTAAGCTCAATGTTAACAATGGTGTTTTTCACTCTAAAAAAGAAGAAGAAATTGTACTCTCAAGTGTACTCTACTCTAATATACTAATTGGGAATTGAAAACTACAATATATTCCTTGCACAAATCACAAAAAGGGTCTTGAAAGCTTTCTTATTATGCCATCACAAATTTGGATCATTTTTCCCTTCAAGTTACTTGCGAAGTCATGTGTGAAGGCACCTGCGGTTGCCCATGGCGACTTGTGGCTCGCAGATGCGAAGTTGTTGAAGTAGTGAGATTCTTTTCTCTTGTGACCCTGCCTATGAAGGTATGGGGGATCGCCCTAGGCTATTTTAGACTTGAATGTTCCTGACTACTTAGGAAACATTTCAACTCCTTTGTGCGTTGGAACCTGCGAAATGCAGGTGCCCTCATGTGACACACACACCAGTTAGCCTGTTGTGGATAGATCATTATTCTTCCGGTCATCTTTTGCCTTGGCTTCCACTTCTAGCTCTTTTGGATTCAAATCCTCTTCTTTCTTGATTGACCAAAAGTGCCTGCATATAATATAATAAAGGCAATCAATCCTTCTAAATCATAACAAATCAAGGCAATAATTCATGACTAAAGCTAAATAAGTTGGTAGATTACCAATTTATCAGGGTGCCCAGTTCACATCATATTTTTGGAGGTCATTCCAGTAAGAGTTTAGGCACACAGGTGAACCTTAGCACCGCATCCCATCCACAGACTAATGGTCAGGCTGAGCAAACTATTCAGATGCTCGAAGATATGTTAAGAGGATGCGTTCTTGACTTTAAAGGCAATTGGGATGATCATTTGCCCCTAATAGAATTTTCCTATAATAATACCTATCACGCCAGTATTAGCATGGCTCCATTTGAATCTCTTTACGAACGACGATGTAGATCACCTATTGGTTGGGTTAAAGTATGTGAGACTCAAGTATTTGGACTAGATCTTTTCCATTAAGCAATTGAAAAGGTAAAGCTAATACAGGAGAGGCTGAAGAGTACTCAAAGTTGAATAGAAATCTTATACAGATATGCGACATAGAGATTTAGAGGTCCAAGTTGATGACTGGGTATTCTTGAAGGTATCATCTATGAAGGGAGTTACGCGATTTGGAAAGAAGGGTAAGTTAATCCCTAGATATATTGGGCCTTACAAAATATTAAAGAGAGTTAGTCAGGTAGCATATGAGGTAGATTTACCTCCAGAGTTAGCAGCAGTGCGTCCAGTCTTTTATGTGTCTATGTTATGTAAATGTCTAGTAGATCCTTCTCAAGTAATCCTTATAGAGGGTATAGAACTTTCAGAAGAGTTATCATACAAAGAAGTCCCAGTGGCTATACTAGATTGACAAATAAGAAAATTTAGAATGAAAGAAATAGCTATATCAGTTAAGGTCCTATGGAAAAGTCAGAATATAGAAGAAACCACGTGTGAAACATAGGCCAATATGAGGGCGGAGTATCCTAACATATTCAAGGAACAACTAGAAGGTTCTTAAAGTCATTACTCCTTTCATTCGAGTATCAATTTTAGTCATTCTTGTTAATACTACTTTATTTATATGTTATATATTCAGGGACTTGATACGTGTCTATGATTCAAGAGTTTCATATGTTCCTTAAAGTTGAGATGTAAAGTTAAAGAATTATAAGGTAAGCTATATTAGTTACAATAGTTATCATTCATATAAGGCCAAGCAGAGCCTCGTCAATATCTGTTGAATATTATTTCTTTGTTATGACGCTTTGTGAAGCGTATAGGCCTGTTTACAAGGGAAAATCTGCCAATTTTTTTGGAAAATGATAGAGTTAGAATAATTTTGAGTTGTATCCTTCATTCGAGGATGAATTATCCCAAGAGGGATAATATAATGCCCCGAACTTAAGATACGCGTGCAACTCGTAAATGCCAAGGAATCATTATAAACCGAAAGGGTAAGGTTGTACATGGATAATTCTTCAATATGACACTTATATTAAGCCATTTGAAATGTTATACCAAGGTTAGAGACCATAGGAAGAATTGAAACAAAAGTTCAAGTTTAAGGGTTCACTACGGTAGACTATTTCAAACAAGCTTGTATATGATCTATTTTCTAACGGATATATCTCCCAATATACTAGTAGTTATAGGTACTATAACATACCAAATTAAAGGTATTTGAGTTTAGTTTCTAATACAATAAACCACTTGTCCATAGGAGTTCAGAGTAAGAAGTTATGCATATTTTACTACAGATACGCGCACTGCCCAATCACTGCGGGACATGTGGTAGTTTTGGGTAAGTCAGCAAAAAAGTCATGTTTTTATATTGGGACTTAGGAATTTCATTTCCCATCTATCCTATAACGTAAAGAACATGTTCCTAAGAAGTTTTCTTCAGTTCTTAATCATCTCCATCTCTCCCTAGCCAAAGGTAAGTTGATTCCTTCAAGAATCAAGTGTATTTTTCATCATAGATCATGGAAACATACTTAGACAAGTGTTTTCTTGAAGGAAACGGTGTTGTTTTTGAAGATTAAAAAGGTGCAGGGATTGAATTATTATTGATAAAGGTATGTCTTCTCTTCTATCCCCATAAATATGACTCTAAGAGTTGTTTTAAATATAGTTTATAGGTAAGACTCACGGGACGGTGATATGAAGCCGTGAGTCCATGTTTTGCCCATTGTAATTGATATACTTGTTGAGAAGGGAGTATGTAGAGGGTTGTACTGGTTGTGTTATTGACTAAATTAGGGGTTTATGGTTGTTTATTGAGGCTACAAGCTTGCTGCGATAAGGAGGGAGGCTAGGTATAGAAAACACGATATTTATGGATCTTGCAAGCTTGTCACTCGTCACGTGTTTGATGAAAATGCCTAAATTGATTGATAATGTTGATTAGATATTCTTAGGCTTTCTATTACTGTATGAAATGTTATACTTCTCTCCCAACTTAATCTATGAGCTTATAGGGTATTTTATGCCACTAGATAAAGAACTCCTGAGGCGGTGTTTGGAAGCCGAGGGTTCAAGTTTATGACCTTGTTTAGGATATGGAATGGGCAGCATATAGTAAAGCAATGATGGAGGGAGTAATATTGACCTCATAAGTGGTCATAGTTTAGTTGGTAAGGGTAAAAGACAGATGTGTGGCGATACTCCATTTATTTATCTTATTTGCTAAGCTTGTCACTCGTAAGCCATTATTATCTGTCCGACCTCGTCGTACTTCTTGGTTAGTTGCTTATATTATTGCATATGATGTTATGTTATATATAAGAAGTGTTTTGAAGGGCATAAACGACAGGACATAAGAGAGATACTCTTGAAGTAAGGTATGTCAAGTTAAAACCTCTTTCACTATCAAGGCACGACCTAGAGTCACATGTTCCTCCTATAAGGTCATCATAGATTATATGCTACTTGAAAGAAAAAATTATTACTATTATAAGTCTTTTTTATGTGGAGTTATGTCATGAGCCAAAACCGGGCCATGATGGCGCCTACACAACTCCCCAATAGGAAAGCAAAAACCCAATAATGCGAAAGACAATAACATCAGTTCAAGTAAGAAAAGTGGAAGACATAAATAAGGGAGATAGGGCTAATAGCATATATACATACCAACTGTACTAAATATATAAAAGATGTCCCTAAAGTGACCAAGAAGACAAAACATACACGAGAACCAACCTGGAACTGGTGTCACCGATACAACAACGTCTAAAGTACGGAGTAGCTATACAACAAACTCTGTCTATCCAGTATACAAAATATAGACATAAATGATAAATGAAAAGCATGTAAAGTCTCCAAGGCGCCAGGAGCTCACCGCAATCCAAATTGCAACAGGCCTCGAATGATGGGAGGATCAACGGGGGTGGCTCCTACTAGGTGCTGGATCAAAAAAAGATGCAGAGTGTAGTATGAGTACCAAAACAACGGGTACCCAGTAAGCATCATAGGCCGATCGAGAGCAGAAAGATAATATATAATAAATTATAGGAAAGTAAGCAAAATACAGGGATCCACCTAAATCTAGTTATAAAACCAAACAAAAGGACTAACTGACCAACGAGAAGGAAATAATAACAAAGTAAATCCAGACAACCGATAATCCAAATATACTCAAACTGATATGATGTGATGGAGGATGTTGTGATGCATGAGTTCATAATAGTATAAGCGAGTAAGAACCTGGTATTCGATACTCGGGGTGCCTAGAAGTAAGACCTAAAATAACACATCGGGGCACCCAAAAATAAACATCGAGCTTATCAACAAGTGCATAAAGGTAAACCCAAAATGGTACATCAGGGCACCCGGAAGGGAACATCGAGCTTATCAATAATGCATAAAAGTAGTACTTTCCTTTCCATTTCCAAAATCAGTAGTAAAACCCAAGATAACTCTTTTAAAATTCGAAAAACACGATAACCGTAGTAAATCTCAAGTTGGGACCAAAAACCCCGAAAATCTTTCTTTTTCGTACCGATAGGCATGTAAATGCAATATGAGCATGTAAATATTCACGTTCAGAGGGTACAGCACACAACAAGGCAAAATAGGGAAAAATACCCTACAACCAAGAAAACTAACTTGGAAACATCATCCAAGCCCATGCTATGGCCTCGGGCCCACAATTACACAGACAACCGATAAATAAGGTGAAAACAACATAAATTAACTATGGAAACTACTAAAAGCATAAACTCTACCTCTAAAACCTCCTAAAACATACAAGGGATTCTATACAGGCTATAACCATGCTATGAGTTCCTAGACTAAGGATAACATCAAAAATCCTAATCTAATATCCGAAATTGCCAATTTAATAAAACTCACAAGATTTAAGCCTAATAATATCTATAATCTAACCTAATGTTCTAGTAATATATGATATAAAATCTGACTAAACTCAGTCTAGGAAAGTAAACCATAACCTATCTCGGGGTCAAACCACAAACATAAACCGTCACCCATGTGCCTTCCCCTTATGAACATCCTCACAAAGCTGCCACGCTATAAAGAACATAATCCAGGTGTCAAGATGAGAAGAGTGATACCCATATTACTATACAGAAACTCAGGCTGGAAATCAGGTCGGAAAATGAACCTCGGGGCCTGCCCACCAAAACATAAAACAAAAATCACAATTATGTTCGCAATGGGTTAAAGAACCCATACCCAAAAGTTGAGAGAAAACCAGACTCATTTTGGGGCCCAAAACAACCTCGAAGTCCTTTTGATCAAAGAAGAATAAATGGAGAATTAAGGATTTTGGAGGCGGAAACTTACAAATTTAACATACATGGATAAACCACGGACTGGAAATATGAAGACCACCAAGCTATGGGATGAACCAAAAAGAATATTGAGGTTTGGAGTTGTTATAATGGAGGAGAAATTGAGTGGCAAAGTTTTGGAGAAGAGCTGGAATTTTTGAAGTGGCCAGCTTTGTAGCTACCAGCGCTCCGGCGCAGGGGCGCCCATACATGCGTGGGCATGCAACAACTCCCAGGCGCCGCAGGAGCGACCCGACCACAGTGCCCAAAGCGTCACAGGTGCACTGCCTTGCAAGCCCAGGCAGGCATGCAGGCACGCACAGGCCAGTGCAGGAGCGGCAGTGCAGGTGCGGCCAGGTGCCCGCCATGACGCCATACCAGTAACCAACTGCTACCAAGCCAAATTATTAGCAAACTTTGAAACGGATGGCCCCCGGGAATGCATCTGGTGTTCCACGAACAAAAATGAGCTGAGTAATTAAACTAAATATGATATTCTGGACTCAACAAAATCGACAAAAATCCCAATGGAGGTCGATTTAATGAAAAGTGGGACCCACGCCCAAAACCAACTATTGGCCAACCTTTACCAAAATGAAACCTAAAGGACAAAAACAAGTTCGGAAGCCTCGGGACCCGAACCAAATGTCCCTCTAGCCCAAAGTCAACATTTCAGAGCTAACAACACTGACGGAATTTCCATCCGAGGTCGTCTCTTCCAAATGTTGACCAAAGTCAACCCCACAAGCTAAACTAGCCTGAACACACAGAAAATAACACAAAACCAAACCAAAACCACCCAGACCCCGACCAAGGATCCCACTAGACCAAAATCCCTATTCTGGAGCTAATGGAACTATCAAAATTCAATTCTGAGCACGTTTACCAAGAAAGTTGACCAAAGTCAAAGATTTTCTAAGTTTAAGTTCTAAAATAGCGAAACGGTCATAACGACCTAACAAACAGCCCAGGCACCAAACTGTCAGTTCTGAAAAGTCATAAATAACCTGTAGCCACTGAGGAAAAGCTCAAAATACTGAAAAAAACATTAAAAATATAAAATGACTTGGAGGGTTATTACAACATCCACTACTAAAAGGACTTTCGTCCTCAAAAGTTAGAGAAAAGATAGTACCCGAAGACTCGAAAAGGCAAGGATAGCAGATTTGCATGTTGATCTCAATCTCCCAAGTAGCCTCCTTGATACGACGATGCCGCCACTGAACCTTAACTGACGAAATCTCATTGGACCTCAACTTCCTAACATGTCTGTCTAAAATAACGATAGGCTCCTCCTCAATGGATAAGGACTCATCCGACTGAACCACGTGAGACTCATCTGATATATACCGCCGCAATATAGAGACATTAAAAATAGGATGCACACTGGAAAGAGCATGAGGCAAGGCCAACTTATAAGCTACCTCCCCAACACGACGAAGGATCTCGAATATCCCAATGAACCTAGGACTGAGCTTACCCTTTCTCCCGAACCTCATCACGCCATTCAAGGGTGATACCCAAAGGAACATACTGTCACCAACCATGAACTCTAGATATCGAAATCTCTAGTCAGCATAACTCTTCTACCCACTCTAGGAAATACAAATTCTCTCCTGAATGACCCAAACTCTATCTATAGAGTCACAAAGCAAGTCAGTACCCCACAGCCTAACCTCTAAAGCGTCAAACCAACCCATTGAAGATCTGCATCACCTACCATACAAAACCTTGAATGGAGCCATCTGAATGCTGGAATTGTAACTATTATTATATGTAAACTCTTCCAAGGCTAAACACTGGTCCCACTGATCCCTAAAATAATAACACAGGCTCACAACATATCCTCCAGAACCAGAATAGTGTGCTTTGACTGACTGTCTATTTGTAGGTGAAAAGCGGTGCTAAGCTCAACTCTAGTACCCAACTCTCTCTGCATAGACCTCCAGAAATGCAAAGTGAACTGAGTATCATAGTCAAAAATGATGGAAATGGGTACACCATGCAAATGGAGAACCTCACGAATGTAGATCTAAGCCAACCTCTCAGAATTATAGGAAGTCTGAACTGGCATAAAGTGAGCAGACTTCGTCAACCTATTCACAATGACCCAAATGGGATCAAATCTCCGAAATGCATAGCCTCTTAGTCAAACCACCTAGCCTCTGGTGCTCAAACTTCACATGCTAACAGTTCAAGCAAAGCTAAAATATCCTGCTGCATACCATTGCACCAGTTGTGCTACCTCAAGTTACGATATATCTTAGCTACCCCAGGATGAATGGAATATCTAGTAAAATGGGCCTCTTCCAATATCAATCTAACTAAGTCACCAACTCTAGAAATGTATATACGACCCTCAATCCTCAGAACACCTTATCTAAGGCCACCTTCCTAGCCTCTCCGATCAACATCTTATCAAGAATGATCCTCAGTAACGCATCATCAAACTGGTATGCTTGAATCTGCTCCAACAAGGAAGATCTAGCCTCAACACAAGCAAGAATACGGCCCAACTCAAAAATATCAAGTCTAACCAACCTTTTAGCCAAGGACTGGATGTCCCAAGCTAAAGGTTTCTCCTCTGTCGCTAAGAAAGCCAAGCTACCCATACTCACTGCCTTCCGGCTTAAGGCATCTGCTACAATATTTGCCTTGCATGGATGATAAAAAATTGAGATGTAATAGTCCTTCAGTTACTCCAACCACCTACGTTGCCTCAAATTTAGATCCTTCTGGCTTAAAATGTACTTAAGACTACGATGGTCAGTGAAGATCTCACAATGCATGCCATAAAGATAATGCCTCTAAATATTCAACATAAAGACTACCATTGCCAACTCCAAGTCATGTGTGGGGTATTTCCTCTCGTGAACCTTCAACTGTTTGGAAGCATAAGCAATAACCAGTGATGCTGCATCAACACACAACCCAAACCAATACCTGAAGCATCACAATACACAGTAAACCCCTGACCCTCGACCTGAAGAGTAAGAATCAAAGCTAAAGTCAACAAGGCCTTGAGTTTTAGAAAGCTTGCCTCGCACTCATCTGACCACTGGAAGGGAACATTCTTCTGAGTCAATCTAGTCAATGAAGCTTCTATAGAAGAAAACCCCTCCACAAACCTTCTGTAATAGCCTGCCAACCCAATGAAACTGTGAACCTTTGTAGGAGAAGTGGGCCTAGCCTAATCACGACCTGCTGGATCCACCATAATCCCATCCTTAGATGTCACGTGCCCTAGGAATACTACAGACTCGAGCCAAAACTCACACTTAGTGAATTTGGTATATAACTGATGGTCTCGCAAGGTCTAAAGTACAACTCTAAGATGTTGCTTATGCTCTTCTCTACTTCTCGAATATATCAGAATGTCATCAATAAACATGATCACAAATGGGTCCAAGTAGGCACAGAACACATGGTTCATCATCTCCATAAATCTTTGTGGGGCATTAGTCAACCCAAAAGACATGACTAGGAACTCATAATGGCTGTATCGAGTCCTAAATACAGTCTTTGGGATGTCTGCAGCCTGATCCTCAACTGGGGATAGCCAGACCTCTAGTCAATCTTAGAGAACATCATTGCCCTCTGTAGTTGGTCAAACAAATCATCAATACATGGCATTGGATATTTGTTCTTCACTGTCACCTTATTCAACTGTCTGTAGTTTATACACATACACATGGACCCATCATTATTCTTTACAAATAGAACCGGAGCACCCCATGGAGACACACTAGGCCTTATAAACCCTCTACTTAACAGATCCTAGAGCTGATCCTTATTCTCTCTCAACTCAGCTGGTGCCATCCAATATGGTCGAGTAGAAATGGGCTGAGTGCCTGGCTAAATATCAATACCAAATTTGATGTCACAATCAGGAGAAAGATCTGGAAGATCATAAGGAAACACATTCGAATACTCGCAAACCACAAAAACTGACTCAAGTGAAGGTATGGTGGTACTAGTATCACGAATATAGGCAAGATAGGCTAAGAACCTCTTCCCAACCAACCGTTGGGCGCTAGATATAACTCCCTTTGGCATATGGTTATCGGTACCCTTCCATACTATAGGAGGGATACCGGGCATCCATTGAGTAATGATCTTGGCAAAGCAATATAAGACCGTATGGTGGGGAGATAGCCAATCCATGCCCAAGATCACGTTGAAATCAACCATATCAAGCATAATCAAGTCTACCCACATGTCATACCCCAAGATAGTCATCACACAAGCCTAATACACTTAATCCACTACTAAGGAATCTCCTACTAAGGTAGCTACACGTAAGGGTGCAGGCAAAGAGTCACAAGCAAACTCTAATAATAAGTAGATACATATGAGAATGTAGACCCTAGGTCAAACAAAGCAGAAGTAAACTGATGAAAAAGGGAGATCGTACATGTGATCACAACATCTTAAGCCTCACACTCTGTCTAGCCCAAAACTGCATACGTGTGGCTCCGACTGCCATGACTACCTGACCGACCAGACTGAGGACCACCTCTAGTACCCTGAGGACCACCCCTACTACCCTTTGAACCACCTCTGGATGGAGGTGCTAGAGCCCTGGGGGCCGGAACTGTCTGATCATGTAACCTCTGATGTGGTATTGACAGACACTCTCTAGCAAAGTGGCCTATCTTGCCACACTCATAACAACCCCATCCATACATACCCTGTTGTGAAGACTCGGCTTAATCAAAATGATTACCATAACCTGTGGACCCTGAATGAGCACCCCGTAGAGCAGGAATAATACTCTGGCTACTCTGACTCTCAGCATTCTGTAATGCCGCTTGAATAGGTCGACTCGACTAGAAATGTTGTTGATGCTGACCCTTACCATAGTAGCCTCTACCACGAGCCTGTGTACCACTGAAACTGCTCTGATGGCGGGGCTTCTTATTGCTGCCCCCTTGGGCCTCACAAAGTACACCCTCAATAGTGCAGGCATGGTCTACTACCTCTAGAAAAGACTGACCTGATGCTACCATACCCTCTGAAGCCAATAGAAGGTGTAATGTCGATCCTTGGACAAAGCAACGCACCCTCTTATGCTCAGTGGGAAGAATCATAGTGGTGTGTCTAGCCAACTGATGGAAGTGAATCTCATACTCTAAAATAGACATGGAGCCCTACTTTAACCTAGAAAATTTATCCATCAATTTCTCTCTCATGCTTTGCGGTACATACTTCTCTAGAAAAGCTGCAAAGAATTATGCCCAAGCAAGCAGTGGTGACCCGGCTAGTCTGCAAGCTATATATGATCTCCACCACTATTTTATTGGACCATCCAGTTGAAACACAATGTAATCTTCTCCATGCAACCCAACTAACCCTAAATTATGTAATCTCTCTTGGAAGCTAGTCAGAAACTCATGTGCATCCTCCCTAGAAGAACCCCAAAACCTCGGAGGACCTAATCTCAAAAACCTACCAAGCATCTTCTTCTTCTAAGAAGACATAACTGGCCCAGCTGGAATAGGTGGAACAATTGTAGGGATTGACAATACCTATAATCTAGGAGCCGCAGTAGCAGGCTACGCTCCTAAACCCTATGTTGTCACCTGAGCTAAGGTCTTAGCCTCGTCTCTAACCTGGGAACAAATTAGAGTATCGGGTGAAGCTGTTGGTGGAGTCATACCCTCGAGAAACCCAAGTAACCAAACCAAGGTATGTTGTAGCACTGAAGTAGCCATGAAACTTGTTGGATGTTGGGCTGTCCCCATACCCTTTGGCTTATACTAAACCTCCTAAACCCTGACCTCATATTCTGGTGACGGTATCCTAGTCTGGGCTTGAGATGGCACCGCAGCCCATCCCCTAGCTTGACCTCTGGGTCGACCTCTACCCTATCCCCCTGTTGGCTCTATAACTGCAGGTGCATGGGCCTCGTCCTTACTCGCTACTGATCTCATCTAAACCATCTGAGAAAGAGTGAAATAAAGATACTTAGAAGTTGATCAATTCAAGGAAGCACAATAAGGAATAAAATAATATGGAATCTTTCCTAGGAATGTATTATATCTTCTCGTAGATTGGATACAGACATCATCTACTGATCCACAAGACTTTACTAGACACTTTGCTCTTGTACTGGAAAGATCGGTGAACTTAGAGCTCTGATACCACTCTGTTATAACTTAAAACAGGGCCATGATGGCGCCTACACAACCTCCCCAGTAGGCAAGCAAAAACCCAATAATGTGAAAGACAATAACATCAGTTCAAGTAAGAAAAGTGGAAGACATAAATAAGGGAGATAGGGCCAATAGCATAGATACATACCAACTGTACTAAATATACAAAAGATGACCCTAAAGTAACCAACAAGACAAAACATACATGAGAACCAACCCTAACCTAGTGTCACCAGTACAAGAGCATCTAAAGTATGGAGTAGCTATCCAACAAACTCTGTCTATCCAAAATACAAAATATCGATAGAAATGATAGATGGAAAGAATGTAAAGTCTCCAAGATGCTGGGATCTCACCGCAATTGGAAATGCAATAGGCCTTGTACAATGAGAGGATCAACGGGGGTGGCTCATACTAGGTGTTGCATCAGAAAAAGATGCAAAGTGTAGTATGAGTACCAAAATAATGGGTACCCATTAAGCATCATAGACTGACAGATTTTAGAAAGATAATATATATAATAAATTATAGGAAAGTAAAAAAATATAGGGATCCACCTGAATATAGTTATAAAACCAAACAAAAAGACTAGTTTTATCCATTGCACAGCCTCTTGCTCCCCGTCCGGTAATGACAGAGATAGAGCAGATGGCTCTGGGCAGATTTTTGAGATTGGCTCCACCTAGATTTGCTAGTAAACCTGGTCAGGATCCGCATGATTTTATTACTACTTGTTAGGAGATCCTACACCATTTAGGTTTACTAGAGACTCACGGAGTTGGGTACACTACTTATAAGCTGGAGGGCCCAGCTAAGTTATGGTGGAGGGCCTAGGTTACTTGCAGACCATCTTCATCTCCTCTATTGTCTTGGTCAGAGTTCTATGAGGCCTTCATGGACAAGTTCTTGCCACAGAGAAATAAGGAGAATAACAAAGAGCAGTTCACTAGGTTGATATAGGGTTTTATGACCATATCTGAGTATGAGACTCGCTTCTACTAGCTTGCTCTATTTGGGGCCATTATTATCCTTAGTGAGCCTAATATAGTCCGTAGATTTGTTTGGGGATTATAGATAGAGCGTAGACAGTGAGCTGAGATATTAGTTGCCAATGGTCGATTATTTCAAGCTAGTGCAAACTATGCTCGTACCATGGAGAATTTGCATTGTTATGACCCAAGGGACAAAGATAAGAGGCCTCTACATCAGGGCAGCTACAGTGGTTCCCATTATGGTGGCAGAGGTTCAGGCCGGTGGATCCAAGGTTATCAACCACAGCAGTACCAAGGGCAGTCTAGTCGAGCAGTTCAGGCTTTGCTTCATGCTTCTGGTAGTTCTTTGTTTAAGCAGGGTCAGAGTAGTCATCATGGTTACTGTGGTCAGTCTTCAAGGGGTGCATATTCTAAGGCATCGAGCCATGATGGCCATGCAGGTTCAGTTGGTCCATCTCGCTAGGGTGGGCCATCAAAGCCTTGCTACAAGTGCAGTGTTAATGATCATTATGTCTAAGCATGCCTCAGTGGGGTAAAACTTTCTATGAGTATGGGTTTAATGGTCATTATGCTAGATATTTTCCCAGTAGAGTACAATTCAGACAACCGCTCAACCGGCTTAGCCTATCCATGCAGTTCAACCCTCGGCTAAAGGAGGTGATGGTCAGGCTAGAGGCGGTGCCCCACGTGACAGGACAGGTGGGAGGGATGGCAGTCGATCAGGTGGTGGTCATCAATAGTTTTATATGGTCCTTGGGAGACTGGAGGTAGAGGCCTCAGATGCAGTGATCACAAGTATAATTTCTATATGCCGCCAGTGAACTTTGGCTTTTTTGATCCTAGATCCACTTGTTCATATGTTTTTGCCTACTGTTTCCCTTGTTTGAGGCTGGCTAGTGAGTCGTTATATGTGCTTGTATCTATTTTGACCCTAGTAGAAGATTTTTTAGTAGTGGATTGGATTGTGAGGTCCTGTATGATTTATGTTAGAGATATTGAGACGGGGTGATTTTGATGATTCTTGATATGTTAGACTTTGTTGTGATTTTAGTCATGGACTGGTTATCCCCTCGTTTTATAGTTTTGGATTGTTATGCCAAGACCATTATCATATTCATTCCCGGTGTATCCCCATTTGTGTGGGAGGGTTCTATTAGCCGCGCACCGTCTGTAATCATCTTTTGTCTTCAAGCTAGGAAGTTGATTTCTCATGGGTGTTTGGCTTATCTAGCATATGTCCAAGATGCTAGTGCTAACCTTTCTTCCTCTAAGTAAGTTCCTGGGGTTAGAAATTTCCTAGATGTGTGCCCTACCAACTTGCCAGGCCTTCCACCTAAGAGGGATATTTATTTCGCTATTGAGTTAGAGTCGGGCACCAGGCGCATTTCTATTTCTCCTTACCATATGGCTCTAGCTGAGTTGAAAGAGCATAAGGATCAGCTCCAGAACTTGTTAGCTAAGGGGTTCATTAGGCTTAGTGTATCACCTTAGGGTGCTCCAGTTCTATTTGTAAAGAAGAAGGATGGGTCGATGCCGATGTGTATTGATTATAGGAAGCTAAATAAGGTGACTGTGAAGAATAGGTATCCGATGTCGCGCATAGATGACTTATTTGATCAATTTCAGGGTTCAACCATGTTTTCAAAGATAGATCTACGGTCAGGCTACCACCAGTTGAGGATTAGGGCAGAGGACATCGCTAAGACACCATTCAAGACACGTTATGTCCACTATGAGTTCCTGGTGATGTCTTTTGGGTTGAATAATTCCCCCGCAGCTTTCATAGAACTAATGCATAGGGTGCTTAGCCCGTATTTAAACTCATTTGTGATAGTTTTCATCGATGACATCTTGATATACTCGCAGAGTAGAGATGAGCATGAGCAGCACTTGAGCATTATACTCTAGACTTTGAGAGATCATCAACTTTATGCTAAGTTCTCAAAGTGCAAGTTTTGGCTTGAGTAAGTTGCATTCTTAGGGCATGTGGTGTCTAAGGATGGGATTAGAGTAGACCCAGGCAAGATTTCAGCAGTTCGTGATAGGCCTAGACCTACTACTCCTACCAAGGTTCATAGATTTATTGGGTTAGCAGGGTACTACAGACAGTTTGTCGAGGAGTTTTCTTCTATATCAACACTTTTGACTAGGCTGACTAGGAAGGATGTCCCATTTCAGTTGTTGGATCAGTGCGAGTATAACTTTCAGAGGCTTAAGGCCTTATTGACTTCAGCTCTCGTGTTGACTTTTCTAGTCGAGGGTGAGAGTTTCTCCATGTATTGTGATTCTTCAGGGGTTAGTCTTGGTTACGTGTTGATGCAGTAGGGTCATGTGATAGTATATGTATCGAGGCAGCTGAAGGTCCATGAGCGCAACTACCCCACTTATGACTTGGAGTTGGCAATGGTAGTATTTGCGCTCAAGATTTTGAGGAACTACTTATATGGGGTTCACTATGAGATCTTCATCGATCACCATAGTCTTCAGTACATCATGAGTCAGCAAGAGTTAAACTCTACACAGAAGAGATAAATTGAGCTACTGAAGGACTATGACATCACTATTTTGTATCATCTGGGCAAGGCAAACATTGTAGCGGATGTCTTGAGTTGGAAGATGGTGAGTATGGGCAGCCTAGCTTAACTTTCAGTTTTAGAGTAGCCATTGGCCTTGGACATGCAGTCCTTGGCTAACTTTTTGGTTAGGCTTGACTTGTCAGATCCTAGTAGAGTTCTTGCTAGTATTGAAGTTTGTTCTACCTTGGTTGATCAAATTCAGAGTTGTCAGTTTGAGGATCAGCGGTTATGTAACCTTTGTGACCATGTGGTTTGGGGTGAGTCTAGCCAAACTACTCTAAATTCATATGGCATTCTATGGTTTGATAGTTATCTTTGTGTTCCAACAGTTGGGGATTCGACTCAGTTGATTCTTTAGGAAGCACATTGTTCTAGATATTTTATCCATCCTGGCACAACCAAGATGTACAGAGATTTGCAACAACTTTACTAGTGGAGTGGCATAAAGTAGGACGTGGCAGAGTTTGTATCTCATTTCTTGAACTGTCAGTAGGTGAAGTTTGAGCACATGAGACCTGGTAGGTTTATGCAGCCACTTTCCATTTTGAGTAGAAGTGGAAAAGGATCACTATGGACTTTGTATTTGGATTGCCATGTACTTCTCGAGGATTTGACTCCATTTAGGTGATTATTGATTGGCTGACTACGTTAGCACACTTCTTGTAGGTCCAGACTGCTTACGGTGCAGAGAGGTTAGCTTAGATTTACCTTTGTAAGATTGTTTGGTTGCATGGTGTCCTAGCTTCTATCATTTCAGATCGCGGCACTCAGTTCACATCTCAGTTCTAGGGCTATTCAATGAGATTTGGGTATAGAAGTTCATCTTAGTACCATATTCCACCCTCAGACAGATGGCCAGTCTGAGACGACCATTCAGGTCCTGGAGGACATGCTTCGGGCCTGTGTTCTTTACTTTGGAGGCTTTTGGGATCAGTTTGTACCTTTGGTTGAGTTTGCTTATAATAATAGTTTTCATTCAAGCATTGGCATGGCATCCTTCGAGGCTCTGTATGGTAGGCATTACAGATCGTTGGTGGGTTGGTTTGATAGTTTGAAGTTTAGGCCATAGAGTACAAATCTACTTCATGATTCGCTAGAAAGAGTCAAAGTGATTCTGGACAGACTTTGGGTAGCTTAGAGTAGGTATAAGAGCTACACTGATCGTGACATCGTGCTTTGGAGTTCAGTGCTAGTGACTTGGTGTTTCTCCGTGTATCGCCTATAAAAGGCTTGACGAGATTTGGTAGTTGGGGCTAGCTTAGGCCCAGGTACATTGGGCCGTTTGAGATTCTTCAGAGAGTTGGTAGTGTTGCTTACATGTTAGCCTTTCCCCCAATGTTTTCAGCTATGCACCCAATTTTCCATGTATCGATATTAAGACGGTATGTTCCATATGAGTCTCATGTGTTGCAGTGGGATTTGGTTCAGTTGGATTAGAGTTTACCCTTTGTTGAGGAGCTGGTAGCTATTTTGGCCAGAGATGTTAGGATATTGAGATCTAGCTAGATTTCAATTGTTAAGGTTCACTGGAGGCACCATCCAGTTAAGGAGACTACCTAGAGACTAAGAGAGAGATGCAGGCTCAGTATCCACAGTTGTTTGAGCCTTCGGGTACTTCTTTGTTCTTGCCTTTCGAGGATGAAAGTATTTTATATTAGTGGATGATGTAACGACCTTTCTAGTCATTCCCATGTTTATGCTTTTCTTATATTATTGGAGCTTGCCTGTAGTGGCCTTAAGTCATTTATGGCTTGTTGGACCGGTGGTTAAATGCTCTGGCAGTTCTTTTGGTCTTTATGGTCATTTCCCTATTTTAGAGCTTAAACTTAGGATATCATTGACTTCAGTCAACATTCTTGGTAAAGGCGCTCAGAATTGAATTTAGACAAGTCTGTTAGCTTTGGAGCATGGATTTTGGTCTAATTGGACCCTTGGTCGAGGTTTGAGGGCTTCCAATTTGGTTTTATGTTTTTTAGCTAGTTGAACTTGAAAGTTTGACTTTGGTCAATATTCAGACAAGACGGCCTCGGATGGAAATTCCGTCAGCGCCGTTAGTTCCAAAATGTCGACTTTGGGTTAGAGGGACCTTTGGTTTGTGTCCCAAGGCTTCCAGACTCATTTCTGGGTATTGAGTTTTGCCTTGGAAAAATGTTGGTTTTGGGTGTTGGGCCTACTTTTCATTAAACCGACCTCCATTGGGTTTTCCGTCTGTTCGATTGAGTTCGAAAAGCTATTTCTGGTACTTTTGCATAGTTTGTTTGCGCGCGTGAGGTCCCAGATGAGCTATGTGGGCCCACCCAAAGGCTTTTTATCCCTTAGTTTTCTATTTGTTTGTTGTTGCAGGTGCAGGCCTATGTCCTTAATCGCGACCGCGAGAGAATCCATTGCAATCGCGATGGTCTGTCTCGCTGGTCATCACGACCGCGAGGGTATCTTCACGCGATCGCGATATAGGGCTTGTGCACCAGCTTTCTTTGCTCTACGCGATTGCGGGATCCCTCCTTGCGACCGTGATGAAGCCTTTCCCCTATTGTTCTTCTCGACCACATAGCTAGTACTCACGATTGTGATGGTCTAGCCAGTGTGGTTTTCGCGACTGCCTAGGTTCCCTTTGCGATCTCGAAGAAGGACCCCCTGGTAGTATATAAGCTTCCTCCTTATTTTTTAACTCCCTAAAACCGAAAACCTCCATTGTTATTCACCTCAAGCTCCTCATCTCTTGGTGTAACTTTATTTCTTGGCATTTGGCTGAGGATTCTTGGTCCCGTGATCATTTTCTCTCCTCCAATTCGGTAAGTTCCTTGTTAAATTCCTAAATTCTCCTCTTTGATTTCCTTAGAATGTTCTTATCATTGGTTGGATGTTTTGAGCAATTTATTTGACCTATTTCTTTTAATAAGCTGAGCAGGCATTCTCGAGAGTGTGGCATTAATTGTATGCTCTTTCGTTTCCAGCTTTGGGTTATGGAGCCTATAGTCCCGCCGGTGACCCAAATTTTGACCCGGCTATAATTATAGCAATATAGGTATCATTAGTCTTATTTTAACACATAGTTTATGTTTATGATAGTTTGATTTTTTTGGAGCTTCTAGAAGCGGTTTGGGCTTGGACATCGTTATTCTAGCAGCTTATCATCGGATGACAGATATGTTACAGTTTAACTCTTCTAGACTTCGCGTATATAGGCTATAATTGTGCTAATTAGAGTCCTTAGGTTGGGTTTATTTTCTTGGTACCACAGACCTAGTTCGCTTCTTCTTGTACGACTTATTTTTACTCTGATTATTGTACTATTCGTTGTAGTTGATAGTATCACCCTTGTGGTCCTGTATGGCCTTGTTTTGACTCTGGACCATAGATGGTGGGTTATATAGGAATGTCCACGAGTCTCAAACATCGATATCATTATTACTGAGCTGGTTATATGTGTTGTAGAGAGATTGGAGCCTGTGCAGGGCCAGTAGGTTGATTGTGTGCCGTTGGTCTACTATTTGTGATTGAGCAAGCCATTCTCATGCATACAAATGGATTTCTTCATGTTTTACTACGGTTTTGGCTTTGCGCCTACCTTAAATGACTTTCTAAACCATGCATGGCCCCGAGGGCCTGTTTTTGATAAAAATGGTTGTAAAAAGGTTTGGTACTATTTTAATGGATGTTCTTGGGGTAAGAGAGAGTAAAAGGATGATTTTATCACCATTTTTACACTTATACAAGACTCAGCGAGGCCGAGTGCTAGACCTATTTTACTACTAACTTCGAGACAATACTAGACTCAGTAGGGTCGGGCAGTAGACTTGATTTAACTTACTGATTTAGACATGGATCCACTCTAGGCAGCCTTATTTGGGGTTCTGAGATTGCAGGGGGTTTTAGTATGTGGTCGAGGACCTCAATAGACCTTGCCGATTTGGACCAGGGACTACGTGTCGTGAGTGCCGAAGGAGGGGTATATGGTGTAGTTGAGGTATACGAGTGCGACCTTCCATGGATCATGTCTCCTAGGCTCTTTTAGGTACCGAAAGCGGGTAACATATAGTTCTACTATTACTCTTGGTATTAGCATATCACATCATATCTTTCATTTGTATGTGATTCCACCCTTGTTTGCTATTTGCTGAGTGTAGGCTCTGGTAGTATGGGTGCCGGAGGGTTTGTTTTCACTTTAATGTGCTCCCCGGGTGTATGGGAGCCCGTTAGGACTGTAGGTAGACTTATTATTATTTTATCGCGATCTTGATCCGTATTATGGTTACATTCGATGATTGGTAATTGAGAGTTGTATTATGTATATTTGGCTCACTTGATGGTTATACTTGCGCTTTTGGTTGTTTATATCTGACTTGAGACTTGTATGACTAGTATGACTTATTTATTAGTCTTGGTTTCGAGTATGATTATCGTTAGTTCCTTTCCTTCTTCCCTTTTCTTGAGGTTACCGGTATACTGCCTATTTCTAAACTCTTTTTATATTTTGTTATTGCAAGGATCCAGGTGCGTTAGCTCTTGCATTCACCGGTGTCTGTGAGATATATATTTCTAGTAGCTAGCCAAGTATGTGGTTTTCTTCTTGTATCCTTCAGTGCTAGCTTCCGTGTAGCTATTCATTGCTTCTGTGACTACTTGTTTCATATCTGCTATATTACTGGCTTTATATCTTATATGCACCCAATCGACCTATGATACCTACTGGGTACCCATTGTTTAGCAATTGGTGCTCATACTACACTTTGCATCTTCTTGGTGCATATCCTAGTGTGGGCCATTTATACTGATCCATTGGAGACTCGTGCAGGATGATATTTTGGACTATCCGAGACTAAGGGTAAGCTCTTGCCGACCAGATCTTAGCTTTTAGCTCATCTTTTGTATTATGTACTCTCTTACGTTTCGTAGATATATGTATATATACTTTTGGATCCTTTGTACTTTATTGATGTAGTTCTGGCTCTTATACTATGATACCAAGTTTTGGGTTGGTTTAGCTTCCGCTTATGCATTCTTGGTGCTTATTTCTTTATCTTTTTCCCTTGCTTATGATTATTTATTGTTCTTCCGCATGCTTGTTAGATAGTATCCATTACTAATCATTTTAGGCTACGGGGATTGGTTCGCCTACTGGGAGGTTGTAGGTGTCATCATGACCTAAGAAATCGGGTCATGACATTGGATCAGGTCATGGATTAGTCCATATACCAAGAAGACCTTAGAAAATATATATACACATAACATCCGCTCATTTTCCAGAATTTTCATATGATAAACAAGACACAACTTCTCTCTCTCTCTCTCAAGAGGAGCTCAATGCCGCCTTTTTCCTCCTCTTTTAGGGTTTATGTTTTCCTCAAGTCTTCCATGGGTTAAAGGTGCGTATATTGTAGTGGTTTATCTTGATTTTAAAATAGAAGAGGTTTTATATAGTGTCCATACACGTTGGGGGAGTTTGGGTAAACCTTGGAGCAAGAAGCTCCTTGGCCACCCCTTTTGGCATAGTTGTGTTCTTAACTTGTTGTCTTTAAGTTTTAAGGTGTTGTTGTGAAGAGAAAAGTTTGGTATTGAACATTTGTTTTATTGGTTCAAAATTCTCTGAAGTTCAAGGTAAAGTTTTTACCTCTCCATTCCTTATAACTTATGAAAATAAAGAGAGGTATATTTGACGTAATTGTTGTACGAACTCATAGGACAGTGATCGTAAGCTGTGAGTTTGAGTTATTCTCATTGTGTTGAAATTTTATGGCATTGTAATATATATATTGTTGGTTGTAAAGAGTGAAACCTCGTGATTGGGGTTAGTTATGGCTGTTTTGGCTTAGAATTTGAGGGTGTGACAACACATCAAGTTTTTGGTTGTTGTGTGGGCATGCTGCCTATTTAATTGTGGAGGACTATTTTGTGGGGCCTTTATGGATACTATCTTCTATAAATATATCCATTATGTTCTTATCTTATGGTTGTCATAAAAGAAGAATATTTGAAAGAATCATGTGTATAAAAAGAGTCTGACGAGCAAGTCGCTCGAATAATAGACGATATGTTGCTGATATAGATTGCATGTGTTTGTGGACTATTTATAATGGTTGTACCACTTGATTTTACTGTACAGTACCTACTGTATGGAAGGAGGGAACTCCATATTAATTTCACGCAACCCAGAATTGGGGTATGTAAGGCTAAAATCTCCTTATCCGCAAGGCATGACCCTATGTCACATGTTTCCCTACAAGGGTCTATATAGTTTATATTATTTATAGAGAATGGTATTTAGTTATTATGTGTCCTATACATCATAGTAATCACCCTTGCATATGAGTTTTTCATTGTTCATACATTCAGAGTATTCAAGCAAATCGTTACGAGTTAAAGTATCCATATAGTCATTAGAGCTATATATGTGCCTTTATTTTTATTCCATATAACTCATATAGTATATTTTTATATGTTTCTAGAGACAATTCACTTGTCATAGAATATTCATCATCTATGCAGTAAATATTGATTCATATGATTCATTTAAAATAGAGCAGTGTTTACTAGTTAATTCACTTAATCAAAGGTTACTATTAGTTACCCAGATGTAATGAACCTCATCGTTATTTTCTTATTTTCTTGGATTTAACTACTTTGACACTTCTCGTAGCTTCTACACTACTTATGTAACTTGTTGGGATAGGTGGTATGCTTCTGGAGGTGTTCGATCGGGTTTTAGAAGAGATTTCCTATTTTGGAACTCTTAAAGTTAAAATATTTATCTTTGGTCAACATTCTAAGTAAACGGGATCAGATGAAAATTTTGTTAGCACTGTTAGCTCCGGAGCATGGATTTTGGGCTAGTGGGAACTTTGGTTTGAGTCCCAAGGCTTTCAAACTCATTTTAGGTACATGGGTGGTTTTTTATGAAAAATAAGAAAAGTGTTAACTTCATTCAACATTTCATCAAGACAACCTTTGTTGGTCATTTCGATGATTCATTTGATTCGGGAATATCGTTTCCATTTTGATAGCATGTTTGGTTTGTATTCATGGGATTCTAAATTTATTCCAAAGGTCAATTCGGAGACTTTTGGACTTGATGTTGCAGATGGTTTTTAAGCTGCTGGTGCAGCTACAGGTCCTTATGAGTCCTTCGCAATTGCGAGGTTCTAAAGGTTTGACCATCACGTTCGCGAGGAACCCTCTATGATCGCGATGAAGGAGTCTGTTGGGACCAAGTCCAATCCCTTTTGTTAGTTTGATGAAGAAGACCATCGTTATTGTGATAGGTGTTTTAGGGGTGGTCCCACATTCATGATGGGGTCCTCACAATCACGATGAAAGGGACCCCTGGCAGTTAAATACTCCCCATTTCATTATTTTCACTATTTTCCATGAACCTTGATCCTCTTGAGCTTAGAAAAGGAATTCTTGAATAGTTCTTCAAATTCATTTGTTCCGTGTAAGTCCTCCGTACTCCCTCATGTTATTTTTCGCTAACATTACACGTATATCCGTCCTAAATTCCATGGGATTCATAGCTAAATTCTTGAAAACTCCATGATCTTTGTAGCTTTGGGGCTGTTTTGGGCCCCAAATCATTTCCCATTTACACCCAAATTTTAGGCATGGGTGTCTGACCCTATAGGGAACATAATTGTGATTTTAAATTCTAATTTTGTTGACAGGCCTCCGAGGGTCGATTTTTGACTCAATTTTCTGCCTGATTTTTGAAATATTGATATGAGTGTTGTTAGTCCCGTATTAACATATAGAATATATTTGTGATAGCATGGTAGAGATTTGAAGCACTACAAAAGGAGAAGGCTCCTGAGTGATGGTTTATAGTTGTCGTTCGATCCCGAGGTAGGTTACAATTTTATTTTCTTTAGACTTAGCTCGGTTAAATAGTATATTTTATAAGTTTCATGAACGTTATGGTTAAGATGTAGGGTAGAATTAAGATTTCAATATTGTCTGAATAATTGGCCATTTTCAGAACCTTAGAATAGTGATTCCTATTAAACCTTAGTGTAGGTTGCCTATAGCCTTGGTATGATTAGACTAGTGAATCCTTGGCTATGCTTAAGGGAGGATTTCATGGTAAAGTAGACTTGTATTATTTAGTTTTACGCTTATCTCTCCTTTTTCCATATTTATTGTTTATATTATGTGATAGTGGGCCCGAGGTCGTGGGTTGAAATGGATGGACTCCAGGTTAGTTGACTTGCTTGAAGGGTGGTTTTACCCTGTTTGTTACATATATATGCATGTATTACCTTGTGATGGCACATACACATTCATACATACACGTACATGGATCATGGCACGATTTGAGAGAGAAAATGGACTTTTTGGTTTTAAATGGGATTCTTCACTTTTACTACATTTTTTAAGTTATAGAAAGGATTGCAATGATTTATCATTGGTTTCTGAGGTGGAAAGACGGTATCACTTTTTATACTTGGTCTGAGGGACACTTTCCATCATGATCCAAAATTAGGCCATGATGGCCCCTACATCACCCCCTGGTTGGCAATCCAATCTAAAGACGCGGATGTATAATAAAATAGTTTAAATAATGAAAATGAAAGAGAAAATATAAGGAAATTAGGGACAACAGTATATATACATACAACCTGTAATAAATGTATAAAAATGGCCATAAAATTGCCGAGAAGATAATATATATATAGAAGAACCAACCCTGGACCTAGTGTCCCCGGTACAAGAGCGTCTAAGGTATGAAATAGCTATACAATAGGTACTGCTTATCAAAAAATCATAATATAGATAGAAAGGTAGATGAAAAGCAGTAAAAGTCTCCAAATTGTCGGGAGCTCACCACGATCTGAATAGCAACTGGCCACGAATAATAGGAGGATCAGCTGGGGTGGCTCGTACTAGTTGCTGCATCAGAAAAAGATGCAGAGTATTATGAGTACCAAAACAATGAGTACCCAGTAGGCATCATAGGCCGACCAAACTCAGAAAGAAAATATACATTATAAGCTACAAGAAAGTAAACTAGCTATAAGGATCCACTTAAATCTAGTTATCTAATAAAAAAGTCGCAACCCAACAAATGGTAAAGATAATAATGATAATAAGGCAAAGGCACTCAAAGTAAAAATAAGCAAATGTGATACACTGAGAGATGATATGATGCAAAATGCGGTCAATGCAACATGAGTTCGGAATCCCAGCATTGAACAAACAGTAAGTAAATATGAGTGCAGAATTCCAGCATCGGGCGAACAGTAAGTAAATATGAGTCCATAATCCCAGCATCAGACATGCAACAAGTAAAAGTGAGTCTGGCATACCAACATCGTACATGCAATACATAAAAATATCCACCACGGAACATAAATCAATAAAAAGGGAGGCGTTTGGTTCTTAAATCCAAAACCGGTGGTAAGGTAGTGCAACTCTTTCTTAAAACCCTTGAAATATGAAATATTAACAAAAAACCATTTGTTTTAACCCGAAAACCAATCATTAATTCTTAGGAAAAAAATCATTAATATGCAAAGTCTATGAATGCATAAATGAGAGTAAGCAGTGCAACACACAAACAAAGACAAAGATAAAACACCAAAGGTAGGGCCAAAGCGCCCCCAAACAAGGTACTCACCTGGAACTTTGTCCAGTTCAATGCTATGGCCTCGGGCCCATAGCTACACAAATTCAACGATAAATAACAACTAAAAGAAAAAGAACTATACTATAAAAATAAAACAAGGCATCTACTCCACCTCTCTAACCTGCTAAAGTTACACTAAGGATTCTAGGCTAGCCATAGTAATTCTACAAGCTCTTATACTAAGGATAGACATGGATATACTACTCAATAGTCCCGAAAATGGCCAAGATAAGTAGAAATAGGATTTAAGCCTAATTCTAACCTAAATCTAACCCAACGTTCATGCAACTAATAACATATAAAATGTAACTAAGCCGAGTCTTAAAATAATAAACCGTACCTATCTCAGGGAAGAACTGCAAGTACAAACCGTCACTCATGTTCCTTCCCCTTATTAATAGTCTCAGAATGACACTACGCTATCAAAAACATAATTCAGATGTCAAGATGGGAAGAATGACCACCATATTACTATACGGAAAATCGAGCCATAAATCGGGTCAACAAATGACCCTCGGGGCCTACGTAATGAAACAGAAAAGAAATTTCACAATTATGTTTGTAGCAGGTTTATAAACCCATGCCCAGATTTTGGGGGTGAATGAGACTCATTTTGGGGCCCTAAATAGCCCCGAAGTCCTCTTTGATCAAGAATTAAAATAAGAAATTTTGAACGAAAAAGAACGGAAATGACATGAATATAATGACGAAAAAGAGAAGAGGAATATAAGGGAACTTACCAGACTAAGAGGGATGGAAAAGTGAGCTTGGATCAATACTTAGGAGCTCAACAATGGAGGATTTTTGGTTTAAAAGGAGATAAAAATAAAGTTTGACTTATTGAAAGTTGTCAGGCCAAGCCTGTGCGCATGCGGCCTTGCGCACGCACAAGGCAGGTGGAGGCCAAGCTAGGCGCCAAGCCTTCATGCAAGCAGGCTAGCCACCGCACTCGGGCACATTCACACAGCCAAGCCACCATGTGAGCAAAGGGAAACGAGGGGGAAAGGCCAGCGCCTTATATGTGCATGCAGCCCAGCCTCCGCGCATGCGAATGGTTGGGTACTACTGCTATAGCAACCAGCAATAGCAGCACTTTGGCAACTTGAAATGTCACCGTATGGATCCTCATGATTCATCCAGGGTCTCGCAGATGCAAACAAACTATGCTACCCAACAAAAAATGGCATTCTGGACTCAACAGAATTGAAAAATTTCCCAACGGAGATTGTTTTAATGAAAAGTGGGGCCCATACCCAAAACCAACTTTCACCAAAATGGAACCCAATAGCCTAAAATGAGTCTGAAAGCCTCAGGACCCTAACCAAAGGTCCCTCTAGCCCAAAGTCGACATTTAAGAGCTAACCGCGCTGACAAAAATTCCATTTGTGGTCGTCTTCTCCGAATGTTGACCAAAGTCAAATCTACAAGCCTTAATAGTTGAAAAATAGGAAAATGAGCTTAAAACACAAACGAACAGCCCAGGAAATGAACCGAGAGTTCCGGCAAGTAATAAATGACTTGTAATCGCTGTGGAAAAGCTCAAAATGCGAAAAAAAGCACAAAAATCAAGGAAATGACTTAGAGGGTCATTACAACATCCACTATTAAATGATTTTTTGTCCTTGAAAGTTGAAGAAAAGAGGATATCTAAAGGCTCAAAAAGATGAGGATAACGGGTTCGCATGTCAATCTCAATCTCCTAATTAGCCTCCTCGACAGGACGATGCCCCCACTGAACCTTAACTGACGAAATCTTCTTGGACCTCAACTTTCTAACCTGTCTGTCTAAGATAACAACAGGCTCCTTCTCAAAAGACAGAGACTCATCCAACTGAACAGAATCCCACCGAAGCACGTAAGACTCATACAGAATATAACTCCGCAACATAGAAACATGAAAAACTGGATGAACACTGGACAGAGCAGGAGGCAGGGCCAACACATAAGCAACCTCCCCAATGCGATCAAGGATCTAAAATGGCCCAATGAACCTAGGACTGAGCTTACCCTTCATCCCGAACCTCATCAAGCCCTTCATGGGCGACACCCAAAGGAACACACGGTCACCAACCATAAACTCTAGGTCTCAAGCCCTCTATTTGGTGTAACTCTTCTACCTATTTTGGGTAGTGCGAAGCCTCTCCTGAATGACCCAAACTCTATCCATAGAATCACGAAGCAAATCAGTACCCCACGGTCTAACCTCAAAGGCATCAAACTAATCCATGGGAGATTTGCACCGCCGAACATACAAAGACTCGAACGGAGCCATCTGAATACTAGAATGGTAACTATTATTATAAGAGAACTCTGCTAGAACTAAAAATTAGTCCCACTGACCCCCAAAATTAACCAAGGCCCACAACATATCCTCTAGAACCTAAATAGTGCGCTTTGACTAACCATAAGTCTGTGGGTGAAAACCAATGTAAAGCTCAACTCTGGTACCCAACTCTCTCTAAATAGACCTCCAGAAACATGAAGTAAACTGAGTACCACAGTCAGAAATGATAGAACCTGGCACCCCATGCAAACGGACAATCTCACAGATGTAGATCTGAACCAACCTCTCAGAACTGTTGGAAGTTTGAACCAGCAGAAAGTAAGCAGACTTTGTCAACCTATGCACAATGACCCAAATAACATCAATTCTCTTCAAAGTACATGGCATACCTACTACGAAGTCCATAACTATCCATTCCCATTTGCACTCCAGAATGGGTAGCCTCTTAGTCAAACAACCTGGCTTTTGGTGCTCAAACTTTACCTGCTGACAGTCCAAGCACCTAGACATGAAATCCAAGATATCTCTTTTTATCCCACACTACCAGTAGTGCTGCCTCAAGTCACGATATATCTTAGTTGCCCCAAGAATAATGGGATACCTAGAACATTGAGCCTCATCCAAGATCAATCTAACCAGATCACCAACTCTAGGAATACAAATACGACCCTCAATACTCAGAACTCCCTCTGAATCTAGTGTCGTCTTCCTAGCCTCATCGCTTAACACCTTATCACGAATGATCCTCAACCTCACGTTATCAAACTGTTGTGCCCGAATTTGCTCTAATAAGGAGGATCAAGCCTCAACACAAGCAAGAATATGGCCCAACTCACAAATGTCGAGTCTAACCAACCTGTTAGCCAAGGACTGGATGTCCAAAGCTATAAGTCGCTCCTCTGCTACTAAGAATGCAAAGAAACTCATACTCACTGCCTTCCAGCTCAAAGCATCTGCTACCACATTTTCCTTGCCCGAATGATAAAGAATAGAGATGTCATAGTCTTTCAGTAACTCCAACCACCTGCACTGCTTCAAATTTAGATCCTTCTGGTTGAAAATGTACTGAAGACTACAGTGGTCAGTGAAGATCTCACAATGCATTCCATACAGATAATGCCTTTAAATCTTCAATACAAAGACTACCACTGCCAACTCTAAGTCATGAGTGGAGTAGTTCCTCTCATGAACCTTCAGCTTTCTGGAAGCATATGCAATCACTCAACCCTACTGCATCATTGCACAACCCAAAAAAATACTAAAAGTATCACAATACACTGTAAACCCTTGACCCTCGACCAAAAGAGTAAGAATCAGAGTTGAAGTCAACAAGGACTTGAGCTTTAGAAAGCTCGCCTCACACTCATCTGACAATTGGAAGGGGATATTCTTCTGAGTCAATCTAGTCAATGCAGCTACTATAAATGAAAACCCCTCTACAAACCATCTATAGTAACCTGCCAACCTGACGAAACTGCGAACCTTGATAGGAGAAGTAGGCCTAGCCCAATCATGAACTATTGCAATCTTCGCTAGATTCACCATAATCCCATCCTTGGACACCAAGTGCCCTAAGAATTCCATAGACTCAAGCCAAAACTCATACTTAGTGAATTCAGCATGTAACTGATGCTCTCGCAAGTTCTGAAGTATAACTTGCAGATGCTGCTCATTCTACTCCATGCTCCTCAAATATACCAAGATGTCATCGATGAACATAATCACGAAGGAATCTAGGTAGGCTCTAAAAACACGGTTCATCAAATCCATAAATGCTTCTGGGGAATTTATCAACCCAAAAGACATGACTAGGAATTCATAATGGTCATATCAAGTCCTAAATGCAGTCTTTGGGATATCCACAACCCTAATCCTCAACTGGTGATACCCAGACCTTAAGTCTATCTTAGAGAACATCGCTGCACCCTGTAGCTAGTCAAACCGATCATCAATACGCGACATTGCATACTTGTTCTTAACTGTCACCTTATTTAATTGCCTGTAGTCGATACACATACGCATGGACCCATTCTTCTTCTTTATAAAAAGAATCAAAGCACTCCACGAAGACATACTAGTCCTGATGAAACCTATACCCAACAAGTCCTGGAGCTGATCCTTAAGCTCCCTCAACTCGGCTGGTGCCATTCAATATGGCAGAATAGAAATGGGCAGAGTACCCAGCTCAACAAATACAAAAGTCGATGTCATTATCAGGAGGAAGACCCAGTAGATCAAAAGGAAACACATCCAAATACTCACAAATCATAGGGACTGACTAGAGTTAAGGTGTGGTGGCACTAGTATCACAGACATAAGCAAGATAGGCTAAGGACCCTTTCTTAACCAACCATTGGGAGCTCAGGAGATATAACTTTCCTCGGCATATGGCTATCGGTATCCCTCTTATACTATAGGAGGGATACCAGGCATTCATAGAGTAATGGTATTAGCAAAGTAATCCAAGACTGCTTAGTAGGGAGACAACCAATCCATGCCTAAAATCACATCAAAATCCACCATGTCTAGCACAATCAGGTCTACCACGTGTCATACCCCAGAATAGTTACCACACAAGCTCGGTATACATGATATACTACTAAAGAATATCTTACTAGGGTAGCTACATGCAAAGGCACATGCAATAACTCACAAAAAGACTCCAGACGAGCAGCAAAATAAACAGACACATAGGAGAATGTAGATATCAAACCAAGAAGAAGCTGACTAATGACAAATGGAGATCGTACCTGTGATGACAACATCTGAAGCCCCAGCCTGTGGACAGCCCAAAAATGTATACATGTGGCTCATGCCACCATGACCACCCAATCTACCAGACTAAGGACCACCTCGAGTACCCTGGGGACCACCCATACTACCCTGTACACCACCTTTTGCCGGTGGTGCTTGAGCCATCGGGGCCTAAACCATATGACCCTGCTGACTATTGTGCCAGAACCTTGGACAATCTCTAACAGAATGCCCCAACTTACCACACTCAAAGCACCCTCTTCCCATTTAAGCCCAAATAGAGAAACCCGTTGAACAAAACTGATCACCGCAGCCCAAATATTTGGAATGTGCACCATAGAAAGACTAAATCAAACCCTGACTACTATGACCCTCATCAATCTATAATACCTCCTAAATAGGCCAGCTTGGGCAGAAACGTTGCTGATTCTAACCCCTGCCAAAGTAGCCTCTGCCACGTGTATGTGAGCCGATGTAGCTACCCTAATGGCAGAGCCTCTTATCGCTGCCCCCTTTGGCCTCATGAAGTACGCCCTCAATAGTGAAGGCATGATCCACTACCTCTAAGAATGACTGACCCAAAACTACCATACCCTATGTAGCCAAATGGAGTTGTAGAGTCAAACCTCAAATGAAGTGATGCACCCTCTCGTGCTCAATAGGTAGAATCATGGTGGAATGCCTAGCCAACTCATGAAATCACACCTCGTACTTTAAAATAGACATAGAGCCATGCTCGAACCTAGAGAGTTGATCCATCAACCGCTCTCTTATGCTTTTCGACACATCCTTCTCTAGAAAAGCTATAGAGAATAGTGCCCAAGTAAGTGGAGGTGACCCAGCTTGTCTACAAGCTATATACAACCTCCACCACTATTTTGTTAGACCATCCAGCTTAAATGCAGTGTAATCTTCTCTATGTGACTCAACCAACCCAAGATTATGCAACCTCTCCTGGAAACTAGTCAGAAACCCGTGCGCATCCTACATGGGAGCACCTAAAAACCTCGAGGGGCCCAACCTCAGAAACCTACCAAGCATCTTCTGCTCTTCAAAAGACATTAACGGCCCAGCAGGAATAGGTGGAACAACTGTAGAACCTGGCAACACCTCTAATCAGGGAGCCGCAGTAGCAGGCTACACTTCTGAACCCTGTTCCGCTGCCTGGGCTGAAATCTGAGCCTCCTCTTTTGACCTAAGAACTAATAGGAGTACCGGGCGAAGCTGATGGCTATTACATAACCTCAAGAAGCCCAAGTAAGCAAACCAAAGTGTCTTGTAGTAGTGGAGTAGCCACGAAACCTGCCGAATACTGAGCTCGCCGCATACCCTCCAACTCATACTATACCTCCCCAACCCTAATCTCAGGCTCTGGCAATGGTAACCTAGTCTAGGCCTGAGCTAGCACCGCAGCCTATCCCTTAACTCAACTACTGTGTCAACCTCTACCACGTACCCTAGCTAGGGTACTAATTGTAGGTGCAGGGGTCTCATCCTCACCTATTGTTGATCTCGTCTTAACCATCTGGGAAAGAGTGGAACAAAAGATACATAGAAATTGATAAGGTCAACGATGCACAAAAAGGAATCAAACAAGATGAAATCTTTCCTAGGAATGTCCTATAGCCTCTCGCAGATAGGATATGGACGTCATCATACTAATCCACGAGACTCTACTAGACACTTTTCTCTTGTACTAGTGAGACCGGTAAACCTAGAGCTCTGATACCACTCTATCATGACCCGAAATTAGTCCGCAATAGCGCCCATATAAACCCCAAGTAGGCAAGACAACCCAAAGATGCAGAAGTATAATAAAACTATTTAAATAATGAAAATGCAAGAGAAAAATATAAGGAAATAAGGGTCAAAAGTATAGATACATACCAACTATAAAATATATACTAAAATGACCCTAAAGTGACCGAGAAGACAATATATATATAGAATAACCAACCCGGAACATGGTGTCACTGGTGTAAAAGTGTCTAAGGTACAAAATAACTATACAACAGGTACTGTCTATCAAAAATATAAAATACAAACATAAAGGTAGATGGAAAGTAGTAAAAGTCTCCAAAAAACCAGGAGTTCACCACGATCCGAATAGCAGCTGGCCACAAATGACAGGAGGATCAGCAGAGGTGGCTCATGCTAGGTGCTGCATAAAAAAAATGCAGAGTATAGTATGAGTACCAAAACAATGAGTACCCAGTAGGCATGATAGTTCGACCGAGCTCAGAAAGATAATAAACATTATAAGCTACGGGAAAGTTAACTACATACAGGGATCTACCTAAATCTATTTATCTACTAACATAGCCGCAACCCGACAATTTATGAAGATAATAATGATAATAAGGCAAAGGCACTCTATGTACACATAAGAAAATGCGATGCACCGAGAGATGATATGATGCAAAACATAGCCAATGCAACATGAGTTTGGAATCCGAACATCAGATGAACAGTATGTAAATATGAGTCTGGAATCCCAACATCGGATGAATAGTAAGTAAATATAACTCCAGAAAATCCAGCATTAGATATGCAACAAGTAAAAGTGAGTTTGAAATCCCAGCATTGGACATGTAATATGTAAAAATGTCCTCCACAGAACATAAATAAGTAAAAAGGGAGGCGTTTCGTTCTTAAATCCAAAATTGGTGGTAAGGTAGTGCAACTATTTCTTAAAACCCTTGAAATACAAAATATTAATGAAAAACCATCCTTTTTAACCCAAAAACTAACCATTCAATCTCAGGAAAAAAACCCATTAATATGCCAAGTCCATGAATGCAGAAAATAGAATAAGCAGTACAACACCCAAACAAAGAAAGAGATAAAACACCAAAGGTGGGGCCAAAGCACCCCCAAATACGGTACTCACCTGGAACTCTGTCATGTCCAATGCTATGGCTTCGGGCCTATAGTTACACAAATTCAACGGTAAATAATGATGAAAATGAAAAGGAACTATACTATAAAATAAAACAAGGCATCTACTCTACCTCTAAAACCTCCTAAAGTTACTCTAAGGATTCTACGGTAGTTATAGTAATTCTACAAGCTTATATACTAATGATAAACATGGATATACTATTCTACAGTCCCGAAAAAGGCCAAGATAAGCAGAAATAGAATTTAAGCCTAATTCTAACCTAAACCTAGCCTAACATTCATGCAACTCATAACATATAAAATCTAACTAAGCCAAGTCTTACAAAATAAACCGTAACCTACCTCGAGGCTGAATTGCAAGCACGAATCATCACTCATGGGCCTTCCCCTTTTAAAAAACCTCAGAATGACGCCACGTAATGAAGAACATAATTTAGGTGTCAAGATGAGAAGAATGAAACCCATATTATGATACAGAAAATCAGGCTGGAAATCAGGTCGAAAATGACCCTTGATGATCACACAAAGAAATGGAAAGCAAATTTCACAATTATGTTTGCAGTGGGTTTATAATCCCATGCCCAAAATTTAGGAGCCAACAAGACTCGTTTTGGGGCCCAAAACAGCCCCGAAGTCCTCTTTGATCAAGAATTAAAACAAGGAATTTTTAACGGAAATGACATGAATTTAATGATAGAAAAGAGAAGAGGAATACAAGGGAACTTACCAGACCAATAGGGATGGAAAAGTGAACTTGTATCAATGCTTAGGAGCTTAACAATGGGGGATTTTTGGTTAAAAGGAGATAAAATGAAGTTGGACTTATTTAAAGCTATCAGGTCAAGCATATGTGCATGCGGATAGTACATGCACATAAAGCCTCACACATGCAGCCAGGAACACACACACATAAGGAAGGCAGAGGCTAGGCGAAGCGCCAAGCCTGCATGTACGCGAGCTGGCCATTGCGCGCATGGGCACGCGTACGCAGCCAAGCACCTGAAAAGAAACAAAGGGGAAAGGATAGTGCCTCTACACGCATGCATCCAACCCTCCATGCACATGAAGTGTTGGGTACTGCTACAATAGCAACCAACAACAACAACACTTTGGTAACTTAAGATGTCACCGGATGGATCCTCGTGATTCATTCGAGGTTCGAGGTCCCGCATATGCCTACAAACTATGCTACCTGTAATGACCCTTCTGGTCATTCCCGCATTTACACTTTCCTTGTTCCGTAGGAGTTGAGTATCGAGATCTTGCAATGATAAATTGCGTTCGTATAACCTTAACCTCCATTCTGTATCAAGGGCTTGCGAGCCTAAATTTAATAATTTTATTAACATCGCGCGTATTTGAAAATATTTTATTTTAAAGATTGAATGTGGTAAAAAGTTATATATTTTTATTACGTTTTTAAAGTATTTTAAATGTCTATGAAAAATACTTTTGTTATGATATATTCAAAAAGTTATATTTATTTTACCACGAGCTTATGCAATACCCGAGTATATTCATAATGAGATAATAAAAGTTTATTCATTTATATCTTTACATTACATCTGCATACTTTATTGATACAGAAATTGATTCACTTCTATTCAATTGATATATATCTTTTATGACTTTGTATTTCAATGGATGGCTTCATGAAGTTCAACAAATATTTCACGGGTTTCTTTTCATCTCAAAAGTTAAGTTATATATATTCTGTAGCGCACATATCTATTTAGAATCTCCTGTTAAGTTATAGAAGGGGAGATAAACTATTTGATATACGGTACTACCAAAAAGAAGGGAGACAAATTCATTATCTACGTCAAATTATTCAAGTGCGCATTCAAGTTTGATTTCATTTCGGAGCTTCTCGGAGTGGTTCGAGCTTGGACATCGTTGTCCTAGCAACTTGTCATCGAATAGCAGGTAGGTTACGGTCTAAACTCCCTAGACATAGCATATATCGGATAAAATTGTACTAGCTGGCATCCTTTGGTTGGATTGTTAGGTCGGTATCACAGACCTTGACAGCTTTATTCATGCCCGCCTACTTTTGTTCCTCCGATGCTTGTAGTACTTGCCGATATGTTTTATTTACCCTTGTGGTCCTGTGAGGCATTGTTGACTCTGGAACATAGAAGGTGGGATATTGGGAATGTCCATGAGTCGCGGGCATAGAATTATTCTTCTACACTGGTTATGCTTTCTTAGTAGCTATGTGCCTCTGCAAGGTCGATAGGTTGATTGTGAGCTGCTGGGCAGCTATTGTGTTTGATCATACCATTTCCATGCATATAAAGAGGTTTTATCCATGTTTTACTACGGTTTGGGCTTCGGGCCTACTGACACTATTTTCTAAACCTTGCATGGCCCTGGGGGCCATTTTTTATGGAAATAAAGTGGAAATGGTTTGATTTAGCTTGTGAATATTCTTGGGTAAAAGCAAGTAAAATTATGATTTAAATCACCAGTTTTATGATTAACACTAGACTCGGCAGGGCCGGGGTTCTAGTTGAGTTTCTTGCTACTTGAGATAATTTTAGCCTCGGTCGGACCGAGCACCTGAGATGACTTTCTACTGTTTAGACCCGGTTATGCCCGGGCACCCTTGGAGGGGTTTTTGAGATATTTTTCTACTACTTTACTCCTGGACAGGGTCTGGGCATGCATATTCGAGACTGGGTCTCTATCTTGAACCCGAACTTGCTTCCGGATGACATGTTTTGATACTGAGTTTTAGTATGGGGTCAGGGACCTCTATGGACCTTGCCATCCGGGCCTGGGGCTTCGGGCTTCGTGTGCCGGAGGAAGGGTATATGGTGGAGTAGAGGTATACGGGCAGTGTCCTTCCATGGAACCTACCTGCTAGGCCGGATCGGCACCAGAGAAGGTACATACAGAGATACCATTTCACTTGAGATCTTCATGCATCATATCATTCATTGTTTGAGGCTCCACCCTTGTTTGTTGTTGTTGTTTGTTGATTGTACGCTCCGGTAGTATGGGATGCCGGAGGGTTTGTTTTCACTTGTTTGTGTTCCTCGGTTGTTTGGGCGGCAGGGGGACTGTAGGTAGACTCTTGCTATTTACTTAAAGAATTATTCCCTGTTACGGTTAAGTATGAAATTGGTTACTGCTAGACTGTTAGTTTTTGGATTTGAGATTGATATGATTAGTGGAGTTTGATTCATGTCTCTGAGCATGCCTATCATTACTCTTTCTCTCTTCTTCTTACACTTGGGATTACCGGTATACCGTCCATTTCGTAAACTTATTAGGTATACACTGTTATTGCAAGGACCCCAGGTGTATTGTTTCTTACTTTCACCTGTGCCTATGGTGTGTATATTCTGCTTGCTGGCCTCACATGTGGTTCTGTTGACTTTCCTCTAGGCTAGTTCCTGCGTACCTTTTTGTTGATTTCTGTGTCTACTTGCTTCTATTATGTCTGTTACTACGCTTTTATCTTATATGTGCCCAGTCGGCCTATGATACCTACTGGGTACCTTATGCTTAACATTTGGTGCTCACCCTACCCCCTGCATCTTTGGGTGCAGATCCTAGTGTGGGCCATCACCGTTAGATCACTGTGATTCGTGCTTGGAGGTCTGTTGGGGACTACTTCAGACTGAGGGTGAGCTCTTGGCGATCGGAGCTTAGCTTTAGTTTATCTTCAGCTTTATGTACTCTATTACCATTTAGAGACATTTGTATATATTGTTTTGGATCGTTACACTCCATGTATGTAGTTCTGGCTCTATACTATGATAACAGGTCTTGGGGTTTGGTTTAGTTTCCGCATATGTATATATATATTCCTGTTATCTATTCTCTTCATCTTGTTCCCTTACTTTTGCTTATTAAACTATTCTTTCACTTATTTGTTAGATAGTAGCCCATTACTAACTGTCCTGGGCTATGGGAATTGGTTTGCCTACTGGGGGGTTGTAGGTGCCATCATGACCGAGAAATCGGGTTGTGACAGCTTGGTATCAGAGCCCTAGGTTCACCGATATCATCGGTATAGGAGCCAATGTCTAGTAGAGTCTTGCGGATTAGGGCGAAGACATCCGTACTCAATCTTTGGGAGGCTACAGTGACATTTTAGGAAATTTGACTCTTTCATTGCTTCTGTGTCGTGCGTAGGACCCTTGAAGGTTTTGGAAATATCATTTGCTCTACTTCATTCTTCCGCAGATGGTTCGTACGAGATCATCGACATCAGGCGGATGTGAGCCTCCCACTCAAGTTAAGGGTCAAGGAAGCCCTCTAGCAGCGGCACCTACTAGAGCTGCTAGAGTTGAGATAGAGCCCGAGCAGCCTGTGGATCAGGGGGCATCCCAGGTACCACCAGCTCCAGTACCAGCTCCAGCTCCCATTTCTTTGCAAGCTCCAGTCGTAGCTCAGTCTCCAGATATTCAGGGATTACTATTACAGCGGGGTCAGGCTTCTTTTCAGACTTTCGGTAGTACCCAGTTCGAGCAAGGTCAGAGCAGCCATCAGGGGTATAGCGGCTAGTCTTCGAGGGGTACAGTTTTTGGGGCATCAGGCCGTGGTGGTTATACGGGATCTGCTGGTTCATCTCGACCGAGTAGGCCGCCAGGGGCTTGTTTTACTTGTGGTATGATTGGTCATTTTGCTAGAGATTGCCCTCACCAGGGTACAATTCAGTTGGCCGAGCCTTTACGAGCAGTTCAGCCTCCAGCTAGAGGTGGTGGGCGTCAGGGTAGAGGTGGTGCTCCGAGCGGCAGAGCAGGTGGTAGGGATGGCGGTCGGGAAGGTGGAAGTCGTCGTCAGTTTTACGCGGTCCCTAGGAGACCAGAGGCAGAGGCCTCAGATGCTGTTATTACAGGTACAATTTCTTTGTGACATCAGTCTTCTATGGCTTTATTTGATCCTGGATCCACTTGTTCATATGTATCTGCCTACTTTGTGCCTTGTTTGGGGTTGGCTAGTGAGCCATTATCTGTTCATGTTTCTGCTTCGACCCTAGTAGGAGATTCTTTAGTAGTGGATCGGATTGTGAGATCTTGTATGCTATCTATTGGTGATTCAGAGACTTGGGGTGATTTGATGATTCTTGATATGCTAGATTTTGATGTGATACTGGGCATGGACTGGTTATCCCCTCACCGTGTGGTTTTGGATTGTTATGCCAAGACCATTACCATAGATGTGCCCGGTGTATCCCCGGTTGTGTCGCAGGGTTCTGTTAGCCATGCACCATCTGGGATCATCTCTTGTCTTCGAGCTAGGAAATTGCTTTCCCGTGGGTGTTTAGCTTATCTAGCATATGTTCGAGATGTTAGTGCTGACCCTACTTCTCCTGAGTTTGTTCCTGTGGTTAGATACTTCCTTGATGTTTTTCCTACCGACCTGCCAGGCCTTCCACCTGAGAGAGATATTGATTTCGCTATTGAGCTAGAGCTGGGCACAAGGCCCATTTCTATTTCCCCTTACCGTATGGCTCCTGCTGAGTTGAGGGAGCTTCAGGAGCAGCTCTAGGATCTGTTAGCTAAGGGGTTTATTAGACCAAGTGTGTCACCTTAGGGTGCTCCTGTTCTCCTCGTGAAGAAGAAGGATGGGTCGATGCGCATGTGTATTGATTATCGACAGCTGAATAGGGTGACAGTGAAGAATAGGTATCCGATGCCACAGATTGATGACTTGTTTGACCAGCTTCAGGGTTCAGCTATGTTTTCGAAGATTGATTTGAGGTCCGGCTACCATCAGTTGAGGATTAGGGCGGAGGATATCCCTAAGACAGCTTCAGGACACGTTATGGCCATTATGAGTTCCTGGTGATGTCTTTTGGGTTGACTAATGCCCCCGCAGCCTTTATGAACTTGATGCAAAGGGTTCTTGGCCTGTATTTGGACTCATTTGTGATAGTTTTTAAAGACGACATCTTGGTATACTCGCGTAGTAGAGATGAGCATGAGCAGCACTTGAGGGTTATACTCCAGACTTTGAGAAATCATCGGCTTTATGCCAAGTTCTCAAAGTGCGTGTTTTGGCTTGAGTCAATTGCATTCCTAGGGCACGTGGTGTCTAGTGATTGGATTAGGGTTGATTCGGGAAAGATTTCAGCAGTTTGTGAGTGGCCTAGACCTACTACCGTTACTGAGGTTCGCAGTTTTATTGGGTTAGCAGGTTACTACAGAAGCTTCATTCCGGGATTTTCTTCCATAGCAGCACCCTTGACTATGTTGCCTAGGAAGGATGTCCCATTTCAGTGGTTGGATCGGTACAAGGATAGATTTCAGAGGCTTAAGGCCTTATTGACTTCAGCTCCAGTTTTGACTTTGTCGATTGAGGATCAGAGCTTCCCCGTGTATTGTGATGCTTCTGGGGTTGGTCTTGGTTGTGTGTTGATGCATCAGGGTCGAGTAATAGCATATGCGTCGAGGCAGCTGAAGGTTCACGAGCGCAACTACCCCACTCATGACTTAGAGTTGGCAGCGGTAGTTTTCGCGCTCAAGATCTGGAGGCATTACCTATATAGAGTTCACTGTGCGATCTTCACTGATCACCGTAGTCTTCAGTATATCATGAGTCAGCGAGAGCTTAACTCGAGGTAGAGGAGATTGGTCGAGCTACTGAAGGACTATGACTTCACTATTCTGTATCATCCGAGCAAGGCAAACGTGGTAGCGGATGCCTTGTGCCGGAAGGCAGTGAGTATGGGTAGCCTAGCTTCTCTTTCAGTTTCAGATCGACCGTTGGCCTTGGACATCCAGTCCTTGGCTAACCATTTGGTTAGGCTTGACTTGCCGGATTCTAGAAGAGTTCTCGCCAGTGTTGAGGTTCATTCTACTTTGATTGATCAGATTTAGAGCCGTCAGTTTGAGGATCAGCAGTTGTGTGACCTTCGTGATCAGGTTGTTCAGGGTGAGACCAGTCGGGCTACTCTAGATTCAGATGGGGTTCTGACGTTTGATAGTCGCCTTTGTGTTCTGAGGTTTAGTGATTTGATTCAGTTGATACTTCATGAGGCACATTGTACTATATACTCCATTCACCCTGGCACATCAAAGATATATAGAGACTTGAGACAGCTTTACTGGTGGAGTGGTATGAAGCAGGATATAGCGTATTTCGTATCTCGGTGCTTGAACTGTCAGTAGGTTAAGTTTGAGCACATGAGACCTGGTGGTTTGATGCAGCGACTTCCCATTCCTCAGTGGAAGTGGGAAGGGATTACTATGGACTTCGTTGTTGGTTTGCCTAATACTTATCATAGGTTTGATTCCATATGGGTGATTGTTGATAGGCTGACTAAGTCAGCACATTTCTTGCCGGTTCAGACTTCTTATGGTGCAGAGAGGTGAGCTCAGATCTACCTTCATGAGATTGTTTCGGTTGCACGGGGTCCCAGCTTCTATCATTTCAGACCGCGACACTCAGTTCACATCTCAGTTCTGGAGGGCTATTCAGCGAGATTTGGGTACAGAGGTTCAGCTTAGTACTGCTTTCCACCCTCAGACAGATGGTCAGTTCGAGAGGACCATTCAGGTCCTGGAGGACATGCTTCGGGCCTGTGTTCTTGACTTTGGAGGTTCGTGGGATCAGTTTGTGCCTTTGGCTGAGTTTGCTTATAATAATAGTTTCCATTCGAGCATTGGCATGGCTCCTTTTGAGGCCTTGTATGGTAGGCGTTGCAGATCACCGATTGATTGGTTTGATGGTTTTGAATCTAGGCCATAGAGTACAGATTTTCTTCAAGATTCCTTAGACCGAGTTCGAGTGATTCAGGATAGACTTCGGGCAGCCCAGAGTAGGAAGAAGAGCTACGCTAATCGTAGACTTCGTGCCTTAGAGTTCAGTGTTGGTGATTCAATATTTCTCTATATATCGCCCATGAAGGGTGTGATTAGATTTGGTAGGCGGGGCAAGCTTAGCCCCAGGTACATTGGGCCATTCGAGATTCTCCAGAGGGTTGGTAGTGTTTCCTATCAGTTAGCTTTGCCTCCGATATTTTCATCTATGCACCCGATTTTCCATGTATCGATGTTGCGGCGGTATGTTCCAGACGAGTCTCATGTCTTGCCGTGGGAGACGGTTAAGGTGGATGAGAGTTTAGCCTTTGTTGATTAGCCGGTAGCTATTTTGGCCAGAGATGTCAAGAGAATGAGGTCTCGGGAGATCCCAATTGTCAGGGTTCAGTGGAGGCACCGTCCAGTTGAGGAGGCTACCTGGGAGACCGAGAGAGATATGCGGGCTCAGTATCCGCAGTTATTCGAGCCTTCAGGTACCTCCTCGTTCTTGACTTTCGAGGACGAAAGTCTTTTTTTAGTAGTGGATGATGTAATGACCCTTCTGGTCATTCTCGCGTTTACGCTTTCCTTGTTCCGTAGGAGCTGAGTATCGAGATCGTGCAATGATAAATTGTGTTCTTATAACCTTAACCTCAATTCCTTAACAAGGGCTTGCGAGCCTAAATTTAATAATTTTATTAACATCGCGCGTATTTGAAAATATTTTATTTTAAAGATTGAATGTGGTAAAAAGTTATATATTTTTATTACCTTTTTAAAGTATTTTAAATATCTATGAAAAATACTTTTGTTATGATATATTCAAAAAATTATATTTATTTTACCACGAGCTTATGCATTACCCGAGTATATTCATAATGAGATAATAATCTTTTGGGGTTGGCCACCTCCACTTTCACGTGGAAGTGGAGGAAAGGTTACAACAAAGTGTACTGAAATATGGCAGCAAGTCCTTAACTTAGCACTTAGCATTGTAGTAACACTAATTAAAGTTTATTCATTTATATCTTTACATTACATCTGCATACTTTATTGATACAGAAATTGATTCACTTCTATTCAATTGATATATATCTTTTATGACTTTGTATTTCAATGGATGGCTTCATGAAGTTCAACAAATATTTCACGGGTTTCTTTTCATCTCAAAAGTTAAGTTATATATATTCTGTAGTGCACATATCTATTTAGAACCTCCTGTTAAGTTATAGAGGGGGAGATAAAGTATTTGATATACGGTACTACCAAAAAGAAGGGAGACAAATTCATTATCTACGTCAAATTATTCAAGTACGCATTCAAGTTTGATTCATTTCGGAGCTTCTCAGAGTGGTTCGAGCTTGGACATCATTGTCCTAGCAACTTGTCATCGAATAGCAGGTAGGTTACGGTCTAAACTCCCTAGACTTAGCATATATCGGATAAAATTGTACTAGCTGGCATCCTTGGGTTGGATTGTTAGGTTGGTACCACAGACCTTGACCGCTTTATTCATGCCCGCCTACTTTTGTTCCTCCGATGCTTGTAGTACTTGCCGATACGTTTTATTTACCCTTGTGGTCCTGTGAGGCCTTGTTGACTCTGGAACATAGAAGGTGGGATATTGGGAATGTCCGCGAGTCCCGGGCATAGAATTATCCTTCTAGGCTGGTTATGCTTGCTGAGTAGCTATGGGCCTGTGCAGGGTCGATAGGTTGATTGTGAGCTGCTGGGCAGCTATTGTGTTTGATCATACCATTTCCATGCATATAAAAAGGTTTTATCCATGTTTTACTACGGTTTGAGCTTCGGGCCTACTGACACTATTTTCTAAACCTTGCATGGCCCTAGGGGGCCATTTTTTATGGAAATAAATTGGAAATGGTTTGAATTAACTTGTGAATATTCTTGGGTAAAAGAAAGTAAAATTATGATTTAAATCACTAGTTTTATGATTAACGCTAGACTCGGCAGGGCCGGGGTGCTAGTTGAGTTTTCTTGCTACTTGAGATAATTTTAGCCTCGGTCAGACCAAGCACCTGAGATGACTTTCTACTGTTTAGACCCGGTTATGCCCGGGCACCCTTGGAGGGATTTTTGAGATATTTTCCTACTAATTTAGTCCTGGACAGGGTCTGGGCATGCATATTTGAGACTGGGTCTCTATCTTGAACCCGGACTTGCTTCCGGATGACATGTTTTGATACTGAGTTTTAGTATGGGACCTCCATGGACCTTGCCATCTGTGCCTGGTGCTTCGGGCTGCGTGTGCCAGAGGAAGGGTATACGGTGGAGTAGAGGTATACGGGCAGTGTCCTTCCATGGAATCTACCTGCTGGGACGGATCGGCACCGGAGGAGGTACATACAGAGATACCATTTCACTTGAGATCTTCATGCATCATATCATTCAATGTTTGAGGCTCCACCCTTGTTTGTTGTTGTTGTTTGTTGATTGTACGCTTCAGCAGTATGGGATGCCGGAGGGTTTGTTTTCACTTGTTTGTGTTCCTCAGTTGTATGGGCGGCCGGGGGACTGTAGGTAGACTCTTGCTATTTACTTACAGAATTGTTCCCTGTTACGGTTAAGTATGAAATTGGTTACTGCTAGACTGTTAGTTTCTGGATTTGAGATTGATATGATCAGTTGAGTTTGATTCATGTCTCTGAGCATGCCTATCATTACTCTTTCCCTCTTCTTATACTTGAGGTTACCGGTATACCGTCCATTTCGTAAACTTATTAGGTATACACTGTTATTGCAAGGACCCCAGGTGCGTTGTTTCTTACTTTCACCTGTGCCTATGGTGTATATATTTTGCTTGCTGGCCTCACATGTGGTTCTGTTGACTTCCCACTGGGCTAGTTCCTGTGTACCTTTTTGTTCATTTCTGTGACTACTTGCTTCTATTCTGTCTGTTACTACGCTTTTATCTTATATGTGCCCAGTCGGCCTATGATACCTACTGGGTACCTTATGCTTCGCATTTGGTGCTCACCCTACCCCCTGCATCTTTGGGTCCAGATCCTAGCGTAGGCCATCGGAGGGTGCAGATTCGTGCTTGGAGGTCTGTTGAGGACTACTTCAGACTGAGGGTGAGCTCTTGGCGATCGGAGCTTAGCTTTAGTTTATCTTCGGCTTTATGTATATATTGTTTTGGATCATTACACTTCATGTATGTAGTTCTAGCTCTATACTATGAGACCAGGTCTTGGGGTTTGGTTTAATTTCCGCATATGTATATATATAATCCTGTTATCTATTCTCTACATCTTGTTCCCTTACTTTTGCTTATTAAACTATTCTTTCGCTTATTTGTTAGATAGTAGCCCATTACTAACTGTCTTGGGCTACGGGAATTGGTTCGCCTACTGGGGGGTTGTAGGTGCCATCATGACCGAGAAATTGGGTCGTGAAACTACCCTATTAAAAATAGCATTCTAAACTCAATAGAATTGATGAAATTCCCAATAGAGATTGTTTTAATAAAAAGTGAGCCCCACGTCCAAGATCAACTTTTGCAAAAATGGAACTTAATAGCCTAAAATGAGTCCAAAATCCTCGAGACCCAAACCAAAGGTCCCTCTAGACCAAAGTCTGTATTTTATAGCTAACCATGCTGACAAAAATTCTATCTAAGGATGTTTTCTCCGAATATTGACCAAAGTCAACTCTACCAACCTTAAGAGTTGCAAAATAGGAAAATGAGCTTAAAATACAAACAAATGGCCCAGGAATCAAACCGTCAGTTCTGGTAAGTCATAAATGAACTTTAGACATTATGTAAAAGCTTGAAATATGGAAAAAGCACAAAAATCAAGAAAATGACCTAGAGGGTCATTATATTTTCGAACCTATTCACATATTTACTTTATTGCATATGTTGATGTGCTCCGGTGGCCCATGAGAATACTCCAGGTTTTCACTTTATTGCATATATTTATGAGCTTTGGTTTCCCAAGGGATCATTTTGGGTTTTACTTTTCTGCATTAGCCACATCCTGCACTGCATCATCCCATATTGCACTACATTCTTTATGTACTCGTATTTGATTGTATTATTATTATTATCTTCATAATGGTACTTGAGATATTCTTGGTTATTTTCCAATTATAGTTTCCTTTATGTTTCTTATATTATATCCTATGTTCTGAGCTCGGTTGGCCTATGATGCCTACTGACTACCCCGTATTTTGGTACTCATACTACATTTATACATCTTTTTCTAATACAACACCTAGTACGAATCATCCCTACTGATACTCTGCTCGTTCATGATTTTGTTGTTATTTGGATGATGGTGAGCTCTCAGCATTCAGAGATCTACTACTTTCCTTCTTGGACTTACTATCTCTTTTTTGTACTTTGATAGACAGTTGTACTTTTATATCACCTTATTCCCATACATTAGAGACTCTTATACTAGTGACTTTAAATCCGGGGTTGGTATCTTGTATGTGTAGTGTCTGTTCTTGGTTTCTTTTGGGCCGATATTTTATATTTTGTACCATTATGTATATATCTATGCTTGTGTCCCATTCATCTTATTATTTTGCTTCTACATTATTAATATTCATCTTTATTTTATTTTTTTATTTGGGTTTTAGCTTGCCTACTGGGGGTTATAGTAGGTGCCATCATGGCCCAATTTTGGGTCATGATTGCATGGTATCAGATATTTAGGTTCACTGATCTTACCAGTACAAGAGTAAGTGTTTAGTAGTGTCTCACCAATCGGTATGATGACACTCATATCCTATCTGCGGGAGGCTATAGGGAATTCTTAGGAAGACTCTATCTTGCTGATTCCTTATCGTGCATTCTTGAGTCTATAGACTTCTAAATTTTACTTGTTTTACTCATTCTCAGATGGTTCAGATGAGATTGTCTATGGGTGAGGATGAGGCTCGTGCGCCTGCAACTAGGTCCCTAGCTAGGGGTCGAGGCAGAGGTAGACCTTGAGGTCAAGGTAGGGCACAAGCTTGTGCCCTAGCTAGGGTAGCATCACCAGAGCAAGAGGTAGAGGTGGAGGATGTTCAATATCAAGCAGAGGGTGTGGGGCCATCCCAGCCTCCATCAGGGTTTGTAGCCATATTGATTCTTTAGGACACCTTAGCCAGGATGCTTGGCTTTATAGAGGGTATGTCACAGATGGGGACCTTGCCGGGTACTCTAAGTGATTCACAGGTTTGAGATGAGCACAGACTTTAGCTTAGGCAGTGACATAGGGTTCAGGAGATCAGGATACTGCTCCAGCTCCTCGATTAGAGGTACTACCAGTTCTTCCTATCGCAGCCATGCTAGCTATGTCTTTTGAGGAGTAGTAAATGCTTGGTAGATTTATCAGATTGGGTTTTCCAAGGTTTTTAGGTGCTCTGGGAGAGGACACCGATGAGTTTCTAGTAAACTCCCAGGAGCGGTTATATAACCTCAGCTTAGTGGAGTCACACATGGTTGATTATATCATATTTCAGATTGAAAGGTCAGCAAAATAGCGATGGAGAGCTTATCTTGAGTGTAGACTAGTCAGGTCACCTCTGATGACTTAGGCTTAGTCTTTCAAGGCTTTCTTAGAAAAGTATATACCTCACAGCATGAGAGAGAGGTTGAGAGATTAGTTCAACGCTCTTCAACAGGGTTCCATGTTAGTTTCTAAGTATGAGGCATAGTTTCATGAGTTGGCTAGGCATGCTGCTATGATTATGCCTATGGAGCACGAGCGAATTCGCTGATTTGTCAAAGGGTTGGTTCTACCACTTCCCTTGGCTACAAAGAAGCAAGTGGCATCAAGGGAAACATTCCTTACAGTTGATAATCATGCAAGGACCATTGAGGGTATATGTTGTGAGTCCTATAGAGGTGGTGACAAGAGGCCCAGTTGTCAAGGTAGTTTCAGTGGTGCTTAGTCCAGAGCTAGGGGTTTCTCTGGTAGAGGTTACCCCAACATTATCAATCTAGTAGGCCCGTATAGGCAACACTACAGATCTTTGAGAGTGGTTATTCGGTCAGAGTGGTCAGGGCAGCTAAAGTTTAGGTCAGACTTTGTGGGGTGCACATTCTGGCTATTCAGGCCATGGTGATCATTTTCTCATTTCCATGTATTTTTACCATTTTGACCCTTCCTGTGGCTTCTACACTACTTATGTGACTTGCTGGGATGGGTGATATACTTCTCAAGGTGTTTGATTGGGTTTTAGAAGAGAGTCTCCATTTTGGAAACCTTAAAGTTGAAATTTTTGACTTTGATCAACATTCTGAGTAAATAGGCTCAAATGAGAATTTTGTCAGCGTCAATAGCTCTAGAGTATGGATTATGGAGTAGTGGGACCTTCGATTTGGGTTCCGAGACTTTTGGATTCAATTTTGGTACATGGGTGACTTTTATGAAAAAACAAATAAGTGTGGACTTCAGTCAACATTTAATCAAAACGACCTCTGTTGGTCATTTTGATGATTTTGTTGAGTTCAAAATGACATTTCTAGTTGGGTAGCATATTTAGTTTGTGTTCAAGGGATTCTGAATGAATCCCAAGGGTCCATTTGGAGTCTTTTGGAATTGATGTTGCAGCTGGTTTTTCAACTGCTGGTGCAGCTACAGGTCCTTTATCGCATTCACAATAAGGTCATCACGATCGTTAGGGTCTGAGGCTTTGACCATCGTGTTCACAAAGGACCCTCCGCAATCGCGATAAAGGCATCTGTTGGGACCCAGTCCAGTCCTTTTTTATTTTATGAAGGAGACCATCATGATCACAATGGATCTTTTATGGGTGGTCCTGGGTTTGCGATGGGGTCCCCATGATCACGATGAAGGGGACCCCTGGCAGTTAAATACTCTCGACTTTGTTATTTTCACAATTTTCCATGAACCTTGATTCTCTTGAGCTTAATAGGGGATTCCTGAAGAGTTCTTTACCTCCATTTGTTCCGGGTAAGTCCTCCATACTCCCCTTTGTTACTTTCCACTAATATTACTCTTATATCCATCCTGAATTCCATAAAATTCGTAGCTAAATTCTTGAAAACTCTATTGATCTTCTAGCTTTTGGGACTGTTTTAAGACCCAAATCATTTTTCATATGCGCCCAAATTTTGGGCATGGGTTTATGACCCTATAGGAAACATAATTTTGATTTTTCATTCTATTTTTTACAGTCCTCGAGGATTGACTTTTGACCTAACTTCTGGCCTAAATTTAAAAATAGTGGTATGGGTGTCGTTAGTCTTGTATTGACGTGTAAGATATTTTTTTGATAGCGTGGCAGTGATCCGAAGCACTACAGAAGGGGAAGGCTCCCGAGTGATGGTTTGTACTTCGTGTTTGGCCTCGAGGCAGGTTATGGTTTCTTTTCTTTAGGCTTAAATTGGTTGAATAATATATTTTATAAGTTTCATGAATGCTAGAATTAGGCTTTAACTATTTTGTGAATAATTGGCTATTTTCAGGACCTTAGAATAGTGATTCCTTTTAAACCTTAGTTTAGGTTTTCTGTAGCCTTAGTATGATTAGAATAGTGAATTCTTAGCTATGGTTAGGGAAGGATTTTGTGGTAGAGTAGACTTGTATTATTTGGATTACACTTATCGCTCATTTTTTCATTTTATTCTTTATATTATGCGATTGTGGGCCTGAGCCCGTGGGTTGAATTGGCTGGACTACAGGTTAGTTGACTTGCTTGAACAATGGTTTTACCCTATTTTTTGTGTATATATATATATATGTATATATATATATATATATATATGCATTACCTTGTGATGACATGCATACATTCATACATGCACCTATATGGATCATGGCAAGATTTGAGAGGAACATATGGACTTTTCAGTTTTAAATGGAATTCTTCACTTTGCATTGATTTATCAATAGTTTCTGAGGGAGAAAGATGATATCACTTTTTATACTCGATCCGAGGGGCATTCCAAATTTTTTTATAGTTTTACTTTATCGCATATGTTCATGAGATCTGGCAGCCCATGAGAATATTTTGGGTTTTTACTTTAGTGCATATGTCGATGAGCTCCGATGGCCTGAGGGATCATTTCACATTTTACTTTTCTGCATTGGCCACATCCTGCACTGCATCATCTCATATTGCACTACATTCTTTGTGTACTCGTATTTGTGTGTATTATTATCATTATTATAATTATCTTCACAATTGTACTTGAGATTTGCTAGATTAATTTCCGGTTATAGTTGCCTTTATAACTACAACAAATAAAGGATTTAGCAATTAGGTCTCATTTGTTTTCATTAAGATTAAGACGTCTGAATCTGAATGCAGATATGAATGATTAAGATGTTGTCTCTAGATCTGAATACTGAACGATTAAGACTGTTTGTTTTTCGATATTTGAATATTCATAAAAAATATATTTGTAAATATAATAAAATAACAAATTAAATTAAATAAAAAACTAATTATATATTAGAAAAATATTTAATTTAATAAAATAAAATTATTATTTGATTAAAAAATGAGACATTTATGTTTGCTAGCGATGATGTAGATGGTTTGTAATGGTGATGGTGGTGGTGGTAATGCAAGTTGATGTTAGTGACTAGTAATATTAACGGTGATAGTTGTGATGGTAGATGCGGTAGAGGTGGTTGGTGTTGTAGTGATTGTCATGATGGTGGCGATTGGTAGTGTTGGTGGAGGTTTTGTGATGGTGAAGTTGATGAAGGTTGGTAGTTGGCGGTATTGATGGTGGTGACTGAAGAATGTGTGGTAGTTGGCGGTGGTTTTAGTTTTGATGGTGGAGGTGGTTGGTAATAAGGATTGACCATACTGGTGGTAGTGGCTAATAGTGGTGAGGTGGTGCCGACAGTAACAACAGTGATGGTGGTGGCTGAAGAATGTGTGGTGGTTGATGGTGCATTGCTGGTAGGTTGCGGTGGTGCTAGTTGTGATGGTGGAGTTAGTTAGTAGTAGGGATTGATCACAATAGTGGTGATGGTTGTGATGACAATGGTGGTAAGTGCTTTTCACTGGTGATTATGAATAGAGAGGTCGTGAATATTATTCGTACAAGATTACCTCTTAACGGTATTAAGACTTTGTTATAAATCTTAATGATTAAAAACTCACTCAGACCAATTAAACACTTAAATCTTAATAAAAATAAATGAAATTAATGGTCTAAAGTCTAAACCATTCAGATTGCGGCCTCTGTTAAGCGCAAACAAATGAGCCTTAGTTAAAAGAGCCAAAAAACATTCTCTTTAGTCAAATTTCCCAAATTTCCAAAAGGCGATCTCTTTTTCTCCATTCCATCTGAAGTTGTAGATTGATCTGAAGCCTCCCTCCATGGCTATGATGGATTCACTTTGAAGCACGCAACAATCTCTCCCTCTCTTCTCTCTTTCAGTGCTGGTAATTTCTCTCTTCTCAGAGTTTTTCCAAAAAAATGAAATTTGGGGTGGAATGATACTGTGATGGAGTCTAATTTTGAATCTTCCTTTTGATTTTCTTCCTATGTTGAAGTTGATTTCTTTAAATTTGGTATTGGAGTTTTAAATTCGAGTTCGGAATCAACAAATTTGGTGCATAATGAAACAAATTTCATCAAACTCAAATCAGAGTCATCGATTTAAAGTGCCGATTACAAGATTTACAATGTCGTGGTCCTAGGATTTTTGAGGGTAAGCTCGATCGAAATTCTCTTCTCGCTTGATTTCTCTTTTTCTCTGTGTTCTTTTGAGGTTAAGTTTAAGGTGAGGATTCTATTTTAGCTTAATTGACTAAACCTCCCTAACACTATCATAAACAATCTAATGCACTAGCTAACATATATTGATTCACATTACCTTATTGCTCCCTATCACAATCCCCATTTGTCCCCTTTACAATTGTTATACCAAGCACCATTTCTTTTTCTCATGAGGTAACACCACCCAATCATTTCTTTTCTTTCAATCTTTCTTTTATTAGATCAATTACTTCTCAAGATAACCATTGGGTTCTACTTCACACTTTGAACAAAATTTCTCCTTATATTATCATAATATATGCACCCCTCAAGATTAGGCTTTTACCTACATCACAATGTCTTTTAATCACTCATGTTCCCTCCAAACTTAGGCTTTTAGCCAACACTTTTATTTCTAGCCATTAGGAAGGAACGGGTGCCAATATCTAGGATTTAAGAAGGGTAAGGTGTGTAACATGGGTGCCAAGGAACGGTTAAGGCTCAGAAGGAGTTAACTAGGATCAATGTTTAGGGAAAAAACATTTTGGGTAAAGTGACTTGGCCAAAGAGGGCCTAAGGTCATCTTCCAATCTAGGCAACATGTAGTATTTTGCCTTGAATCACATTCAGGGCAAGTTCTAGACAATAATCATGCACAAGAACTGAGTATGCCTTACCACATAAGGCACCACAACACAAAAAGCTTGCAATTCGTCTCAAAATCAATTAGAACAAATGACTTTTAACAATCTATTCTGAGTTCTACACACTCGTTTATGAATCAATCAAGCCAAACGAAGAGTGTACAAGTCATGATAAGAGAATGCTCTAGCAAAAATTATTTTCCCCTTTTTTTCTTCAATTTTAAATCCTTTGCGAAGAAATTTTTTGGTGGGCCTAATTCGAGAGATGCAATAGACAGACTCAATTAAGAACTAAGACTTGGCATTTTCCCTTAAGAAAGTCTCCTCTCAATTTATCATAGGGAAATGCCAACCTGGTTCGACAAAAAAAAAATATTTGTTCCTTTGGAAAGAATCGTGGTATGAAGAAAACCCTCGGAGTTTATTGAACTAACTACAATTAACAAAGGCAATGTTTGAGTTATGTGCTCATGGATCAATGGAACAAGGTCTGGCGTAAGCACTAAACACGTTAGTAAAGCACATATAGTGAAATCATTGACCGTGTAGGACTAACTCGGTGACATGGCAACTCACATTCAAAATAATATGAAAAAGATTAAGCCCGACAAGGGCACAGTTTAAACATAAGAAGGTAAAAGCCCGACGAGGGAAATAACAACAATTATCCAAAACATTCCCAACAAGCGCCAAATTATCTAAACATAAATATAAAGGCCCGAGAAGGGCAATAAAAGTAATATCTTCAACTCGATAAGGACAACCACCCCAAATCATTAAAAGACTAATAATAAATGCACCCTCTTGCACTTAAAATAGTGCATTGCCCTAAATGTTTAAGCACAAAATAAGTAGAAGAGGAATGCAAAGACTCCCTGTGTGGGCGACTTATCATCCTCCTGCCCAATTGCCTCAGAACTGGTGCCTGCTCCTCTTTGGCGAGAATATGTCGTATGTTGAGACTCATATAATGCCTGCTGAAGTCCCGGATCCTACTCATCATCATGCTTCTCATCATCACCGCCCAAAGCAGCAAATAGATCATCCATGGGGCCAAAAATGGGATGGGGTATAACCATGGCATCATCAAGGGCACTCAAATCTGCATCCACCATTGTGGCTTCTCTCTAGCCTTGTCGACATCCTTCCTGATAACAGTCACATCATTCTCCATAACCTCTACCCTTTTGCAAAGTTTTGTCACGCTGTCCATAATATCCTTCATAGCAGTCTTAACTACTTTCTGAATTAGATCTGACAACCTCTTAGCTAAAGATTCTAACTGAGACTCGTGAGAATAAGTCATATTGACCAGCTTCTGAAGTTCAGTCAGGGATGACGCTGAAGGAGATGATAGAGGCCTAGGAAGGGCATCAACTGAAGGAATTCTCGACTCTATGGGAGTAGCTGTGCCGGATACTGACCTGGCAGAAGAAGATGTACTGGGCTCAAGATCAACCTCTGAAATCTGCACACCCGCAAAATATTGTAGCTTTCGCTTCTTCATCTTAGGAGCGTCAGCAGCCATCTTCTTCTCAATGTCAATTACTGCAGTGGAAAGAGTAGATTTGTCAAAAGGGAAAAAAGGAATCCCTGCTTTAGCACAGAACTTACTAATAAGGAAAGGATAGGGGAATGAGGCACCAGGTTGACGAGCTTTCATCTTAATCACCACCGCCATAATTTTACCAAAATTAACATGCTCCCCTTACATGATGCAAGCTACTAGAATGGCCCCCTCATGTATAACTTTTTGATAATTTTTAGAGGGTAATAAATGGGAGAGGATGAAATCATACCATAAACGTGCTTCAAAATAGAGATCCTGATGCGAAACTATACCACCATGATATAATATTTCCCGATGCTATTCATGCTAGACCTATACTTCAAGGTCTAAAAAGAGGATCCAAGTTTTACAAGCCACGAGGATGTATAAGAAGGCAAGTCATGTAAGCAATTGGTCATTTTATGAATTCTCATGAATTCAACAAAAGGAAGACAACCAAACAAGACCCTTACTTCATTAAGGGTATATTTATAATAGCTAGTATATTTCTTTTCTATCCTAGTATAAGTAGTAGTTTTCTTATTTGCCTAGGTTAGATTGTGATGAATTGAGAATATTACTCTTTGAGAGTATTTTGAGGGTGGAATCTCTTTAGTCTAGTTTAGTGTAGCAAAATCTAGGTTAATGATTGGTGGATTTCCATCGTTGATTTAGAACTTCCTAACCTTGATTTTCACAAGAGTTACTCATTTGTGGATTTAAACCGGGTTTCTTTATTCTAATTGAAACTAAGTTCTCTTCTCTCTCGGTTGATTGTGGATTTAATTAACCCTTCTTTCTTCTATTCTCATCTCAATTTTTCTAATTCTCATCTTAAATTCTTCATTATATTTATTTTGTATTATTAAATTTCGTATTTTTGATATCGATTTTAGTCACTCGATTGAGATCGTTATCATTTTGGTATTAGAGCTTAGGTTTTAAGAGTTGTCCCATCAATTCTTAAGCCTTAGGTTCATAAATTTAAAAAAAATGAAAATCAGTCCAAAAAATAATTGTGATTCGTGTTTTGTTTGTGTTTCCAACACTAAATTCGTGTTTCTCTAGTGTTTAGGGGTCTAGTTCTGTAATTTGGATTGAATTAGAGGTGTTTCAAAATTTTACCATTGTGGAGCTTGAAAAAAAGCTTGAAGAAGGTGAAGTGGGTTTGATATTTGAGGTTAAATTGGAGTTTGAAAAGCACTGGTTTTTTAATCTCTATAGCAAGGGGATCCTAAATCTCAAATTTCATAGAATTTGGAGCTAAAATAAAGAAGTTTTGAGGATTTAAAGTTCACTTGTTCATGGTGTGTTCTTCATATGTTCTTCATAGCTTGAAGATGGAGAAAATGAGTTTATTTTTGACTTGAAATTGAGGACTAAAAATTATTGGGGTTTGTTCGTGGTGTTGAAAGTAGCTCATGTTTAAAATTTGGTGAAGATCGGAGTTAAATTGAGTAAGCTATGAATTTTTGAAGTTCATTAATATTCACAGTGTTGTTCATTAAATTCATATGTTATTGATGAAGAATTTTCGAAAAGGTGGTTAATCCAAAAGGAATGGAAGGAGAAAGTGTAAAGGTATTTGGTGGGCCCAAAAAAGTACAAAAGAATATTTGAAAATTAAAAAAAAGAACAAGATTTTTTAAGCATTTTCGTGGACCCAGCAGCGGCTGACACGTTAGCAGCATTCAACCAATTAAAGAACGCCAGATCAGGCGCGTCAGAGCTGTTGGACATTCATCTTCCACGTGGAGCCGTCCAGTAAAATGGCTTCCGCGTCCAGAAGCCAGCTCAGTGCCTCCACCGTCGGCTTCCGTGTTGAGCCGTCGTCTCCAACAACCTTCCAGCCGACTCCAGGCCCTCCTCGTCGGCTCCAGGCCTCCCTGTGATGGCTCCTAGCCTATTTCGCCTAGCCAGCTCCCTTTTTAGGCTATTTTCAAGTTTTTTTCCACTTTTTGGAACCTTTTTCCATGGATTTCAACCAAATTTCTTCCCAAATAATTTCTTGGTAAAAATCATGGTAAATTAGTTTTTTTTTCATAAAATCTATCTTATTTTAGGTTCATAACTTGATTTTACCTAGTAGATTACCCTACTAAATATTATCAAGTTCTTTGAGTTTGATTTTTTTCTTGTGCGTTTTTTTGTGTATTTTTCTCATTTTATTTTGTAGTTAATTTCTTGATTCAAGTCCTTTTAGATTTAATTGAGTTGTCCGTCCTTCTATAAAACAAAGATCCGTTCCTCCACAGAGAATAAGTGACCTTGTGAATTGATTGGGTAAAGGTAGTTCTCTATCAACTTCGAGAAGACACTTTAGGTTAGTTGAGAGTTTCCACATATAAGAGGCGTGAGGACTTTTGCTACTAAAATGTTTGTTGAGCTTTGCAGATAGGATGGAAGGGTCAATAGTCCATGAAAGTAGAGTGAAATCAAATGAGCCCCTTCCGATGAGGGATCTTGAATCTTTAAGAACTAAAGAATTATGAGATTCCATACAAAGAGAAGTTGACAAGATCATCCAATGGGTTGCCAAGCATAAGCCCTAGGAGTTACAAAAGATGTTGAAGAAAGCCACTACTAGTGAAGATGAACCTAAGGAGTGGCCATTGGGAGCAAGGAAATCTACTCCTTATGATGATGGCACTAAGGAGTTGAACATGGAAGTCAAAACATCCACTCCTTATACACTAAAGTGGAAGCTAGAGTTGAAGTGGTCTCCAAACCCTTCACAAGGAATCCTTGGCACTTGTCCGAACTCCAATAAAATTGAGAGACAAAAGATTGAGAGGAGTAATTGTGTGATATGTGATAACTCTGGAGTGGAAAAAGGAGAGGTTGTGTGGAGTGATGTGAGAGGGTTGTCACAAGCTTATACTAACTTTTGTAACCTCTCTTCTTTTTCTAGTTGTCTTGATTCTTGTACAGGTATACTTGGAAACAAGCCTAGTGAGTCACCTCAAGTAATGAAGAATCATGAGGTGCTAGAAAGCTTCCTAAAGGAGCAAATGTGTTCCCATGTTGAAAAGCAAAGTGAATGCAATCCTTCCTATGAGCTATAAGGTAAAAAAGCTAAACCTTACACTTTGTCAAAAGTAGAAGATCCTTATGTGGCTAGTAGCCATTTGAGTGTAAGTGATGACTTGTATATGTGTGAGCTTAAAGATTCTTTTCCTTGTGATGATCTTAATGGAACCTTATTGCATTATGATAATGCCATTATTGTGAGTGCCCAAACTCTAGTTGATACTATAAATGAGTTTATTGATTCTTCTAGTAAGATCGATTTGAGTCCACCTAGTGTTAGCATTTGTGACTTGAGTGAAAATATATTGTCATGTAATAGGGGTAGTCAAATGCTAGTTGGCTATAATGGTGGTAATCATGTGTGTAATTCTTTTAAGCTTGATATGCTACCAACTAGTGTTCATTGTGGTGTTGACCAACTTTCTTGTAAAGATGACCTACTAATTGAGGAGTTGTATGATGTGATAAATAAACCTCAATTTAGTGATGGTAATGATATAGCTGGTCATGTAGTTAATCATGTATGATCTTTACTTAGAGGTGATGATTCATTAGGTGTTGATTCTATTTCTTATTCTTGTCATAAGGATCTTGAGGTGGAGTATGAACTTAGGGATAATCTCTTATTCAATGATGACATAACTAATATGAATAATGAACATAGTGGTGTGTCTTATAATGTTGGAAGTGTAGCCACCCTTGAAGGCTACCAATTATTTGAAAATCCACTATGGTGTGATGACACACTTTTTGATGGTGAAAATCTCTTCTTAGAAAATTATAGTATGTTTATTGGAAGGGATGGTGTTCAAAAGGAAGGTGAGGTATGTTCGACAATTTTCCATTCATCTTTATGTGTTCTCCTTCTTGGTCAAGGACTTAATGTGCTTGAATTAATGAGTGAACCTTATCATGAGAATACATTAGATCAAGTTGACTTGTGTGACACCTTTCTATATTATTTGTTTGCATATGATGATACTCATGACTTTGAGTGGTGTATATTGTGTGAATATAAGAGTGCCAATAGGGTATATGGGTGTTTGCTTAATCTATTTTCATGGAATTTCTTTCCATTTGACCTCAGTAATAAAATGAAATGTGGGAATCTTGGGAGCATGCTTGATATCATGAATAGAGGGAACCCAACTTCTTGGGAGGATCATTTATTTTTTATTGAATCGGTTTCTAATCGATACCTCAATACCTCTAGTGGCATGACTCCATTTATGAACTCACTTCCCGTGGGAAGTTGTCTTGAAAGGAAGGGTAATGTATTCCTAAGTGTCATGATTCTATCCTTGGGTGTTCCAACATGTGGTTATTTGCTTGTTAGCTCTATTGTATATGGTAACACCTTGGATAGGGCTCATATTCTTGTTTCTTTTCTCTACTACCTCTTTGTATATGATGATATCCATGTTGGTATGCAATTTATTTTCTATGGAGGTAGAGTAATGTGGGTATTTCACTTCTTTGACCCCAAGGAATCCTTGTGGTTGATTGCACCACTCTTGGTGTGGTCATATTGTGAGATGAAGAAACAATTGTGTCTTGAGGTAACATTACCTATTGTAGGTTTTGAGGCTAATAAGATCCTTGTGGTTTACTTGTCTCATGATAATGCTTATAGACCAATCCTTTGTACCTTATATGATGAATGGCTCTTATTGAACACAAAGGATAGTTGGTTGTATTTCAAACATGTGCCTCCTTGGAAATTTGGTATGGTTGATAGCCCTTATGCTAACCCTCATGATATGAGGATATGTTTGTTGTTTGTCCTTCCTATGTTTTTTCAATGTTTGGATTCGAGGATGAACCTTTTTCAAGAAGCGGAGGATGATGTTATATCGCCCGACGCTATTCATGCTAGACCTATACTTCAAGGTCTAATAAGAGGATCCAAGCTTTACAAGGCACGAGGATGTATGGAAAGGCAGATCATGTATGCAATTGGCCATTTCATGAATTCTCATGAATTCAATAAAAGGAAGACGACCAAATAAGGCCCTTACTTCATTAAGGGTATATTTGTAATAGCTAGTGTCTTTCGTTTCTATCCTAGTATAAGTAGTAGTTTTCTTATTTCCCTAGGTTAAATTTTGATGAATTGAGAATATTACTCTTTGAGAGTGTTTTGAGGGTGGAGTCCCTTTAGTCTAGTTTAATGTAGCTAAATCTAGGTTAGTGCTGGGTGGATTCCTATTGTTGATTTAAAACTTCTTAACCTTGATTTTCACAAGAGTTACTCATTTGTGGATTCAAATCGGGTTTCTCTATTCTAACTGAAATCAAGTTCTCTTCTCCCTCGGTTGATTGTGGATTCAATTAGCCCTTGTTTCTTCTATTCTCATCTAAATTTATTCTAATTCTCATCTTAAATTCTCCACTATTTTTATTTTATATTATTGAATTTTGTGTTTTTGATATTGATTTTAGTTACTCAATTGACATCGTTATTACACCCATCATAGCCCAAAGAGGTATACCAGGGGCAATAAATGGGGAAGCCCAATCTAGTGGCTTCTCCTTTGGAGTGACTTTGGCCCAATATTCTGGCGCTGGAGCAATTGAGGTATCTCAGTAGATAGAGTTGATAGCATACAGAGTAATGAGAACTTCTTCACCTTGAACCATCACCGAGTCCAAGCAACAAAAGTCGTCGACGTTCCCTGTGTACTTCATGGAATCTTGCTTGGCTTGGTATGATGCGTAAAATTTAAGGACCACTTCGGGGTAATAACCTTCTGGCACATCTAAAAATGAAAATCAATGTCGCACAATGAATTGGTGGTGGAAGCTTGGCAGATCATCCCCAATTGTTGCAAGATTAAAGTTGTACTCCGAAGTGAAGGACCTCTGAGCTTTGTATTTGTCATAGAGGGGTTTCATGCCCTCTACACTGAAGCGGATCCTATCCTCCTCATTGAATGGAACAGGAGAAGGTGCTAGGGTAGCAGTGGGAGTCTTCTTCTTCTTGGGTTTGCTTGTAGAGGTTGGAGGAGCTAGGGGATGCCTTGTGTTTCTGCCAGAATTTCCCCTACCAGAAAACATGATCTATAAGAACGAATGTGAGCACGACCAAAATCAAACACAAAAATCAAATTGTAGTTTTAAACATTGGAAGAAAACAATACTACAAGACGTTAATGGACTAAAAAGAAACTCGATGCATACAGAAGAAAAATGGCACCAGGAGAACTGTTGGCATGTGCGTGTCACATGCGATTCACAGGCTGAGACCTACGCTTCGCATGTGATGTTGCACATGCTAGTAGAAGACCTGGGCAAGGAGGCTGACAGGGGGGAAGACATGTGCAATTCACATAAGTCAACTCGCATATTGCATGTGCTTGCTCCGTACTGGTAGTTAACTGACAAGTTTTAAGCCCTCACATGCATCGCCTCCTGCATTTCGCAGGTGAAGACCTGCGATTCATATGCAGAATGCAGGTTAAAGCAGTATGAGTTTTTCAATTTATCATTTTAACTTGCATTGCACATGCCATTTGCAGGGCAACACCTGTAGAATCTAAGTGCGATGCAGGTTATAAACACACATTCAACAGGACTGAGGAATGGTAAGAAACAATTTGACCACTTTTCAAGTTATCCAGATACTCAGACTTCCCCAAAAAACTTTACAATAAAGCAAGACCCAAACAATATGAGACGTATGTTCAATAACTTCCCTTAATATAGACGTTACCCCATCTATCATTGGGAATAGCAAGCATCACAATAAGCATCTAAGGCATATTTAAACACAACCAAAATTTTACTCCACTCAATTAAAGCGCTCACCGAATAATTTATAATCAATTAAAACAACACAAAGGCACAATGATATATAATTTCAGCTCAACACGATAATACTCAACAGAAACTTGCAAAGAAAATGATTTTCCCTTAGGAATAACATAACTCAATCTATCATTGGGCCAAATCATGCATCATCACAAGTGGGTTACTCAGACTTCACCCTAAATTCACAATTTTAGGCTAAAATTTATCACAACCAACAAGCATAACTCTAATGACAAGATTCACTAAGATTGCATACCCCAACCAACAATTAAACCCCAAAGTTTGGTACAAAAATTAGATCTCAAGCACAAACACAATATGGTAGAATCTAAGTAGCATGCTTCACTAATAACGTTCCCAAAATACTTAAAAATAATGATTTAACATTGGCAAACTTAACACAAGTGAAAAAAGGTAGTGATGAGTGAAACATTGGATCTTTGAGCCTGATGGTGACCCAAAATTTCCTCATTGGAAAAACAAATTGCGACAGCGGCGGGACTTTGATGGTGAAGTGGTTGAGAAGGAGGAGATTGAGGGAGTTTTGGGGGAGTTTGTAGGTTTGTGGAGAGAATAATGGAGGAAAAAGAGTGGGAAAGTTGGGAAAAAGGAGAAAAAAAGAAGAAGAGGTGCAGGTTGGAATTCCATGTCAGGTCGGTCAATGAATAAGTCAATAGAAAAATTCAAACTTACCTGCGCCTACGGCGCAACATGTGATTCACAGATGACCACATGCATTTCGAACGTTAAGTCGCATATGACAATTTTCAGTTATTGGATTGTCAGTTCTCTGGTTTAACAAGCGAGATCATGTGCGAGGTGTGAGTGTGCATGTGCATTCTGCCCCTTCTCTCGCATGTACCCTCTGATTTTTGTTTTTCTCTTCAATTCACTGCCAACAGGGGTGACGCCTCTTGCGGATGCAAGAAGCCACCTGTAAAATGCAGGTTGTGGCGCACAAGACCTCTAAAATTTTCTTCCACTTAGCCATTTTTCAATCTCCTTGCATTCCTAAAACACACCAAAAATTACAAGAAGTAAAGTAAAAAAACCAAAAACAATTGGGTTGCCTCATATGAAGCACATGATTTTATGTCACGGCACAACAATAGTACCTCATGAATCAATCATTCCCTAGGGTCATGCAAATACGATTGGCACAATCCCAATCGAAACACCGGAAGTACTTCTTCAAGATCTTCATCACCTCTACTCATTGCAAAGTTGATAACATCATAGATACGGATAATTGAAGAGTATCATGAGGATCCATGTGTATATTCGCCAAATATGGAGGCTTAGGCATGATTGATCTCCCGGGATATTTCTTTCCACCATTATTGTAGATAACAAGTTGACCTTCCGGTGGCTTATTTCCAATTTCATCTCCCTAAGGACTTCCAACCATCTCATCTGTGGTAGCAATTACAAACACCACCCTATACTCGTCTAGAGGCTTTATCGGTTGACAAACGTTGAATGTGACTTCCTTGCTCCCTACTCAGAATTTGAGTTCTCCTAACACAACATTGACTAAGACTCTTCTTATAGATAATAATGGGTGCCCTAGGATAATAGGCACCTCAAGATCAACATCACAATCTAATACCACAAAATCAGCCGATAAGATGAACTTGTCCACTTTCACCAATACATCAAATAATATTCCCACAGGTCGCTTAATGAAAATATCATCCATTAGAAACCTTATCGGTGCGGGTTTAGGAGGACTTAAACCTAACTTTCTGAAGATCACAAGAGGCATCAAATTGATGCTTGCTTCGAGGTCACACAAGGCTTTGCTGAACAAGAAAACACCAATGATATAACGGATGGTGAAAGCTCCGAGATCCTCCCACTTGGGGGATATATTTCTTGTCATAACAACACTACAACTGTGGGATACTTCAACCATCCTACATCAATCACTCTTTTATTCTCCAGCAATTCCTTCATTAATTTAGCATAACCCGATATTTGCATGAGAGTGCCAACCAATGGAATATTGATAGATAGTTTGCTGAACATGTCTACAAACTTCTTCAATTGATTATCTTCCTTTTTTTACTAACCTCTGAGGATATTGGGGAGGACCTTTAGGCAACGGTCTTGGCTCACTATGGGCTTCCTCCTTTATATCTATTGCAACTTGAGAAGGTGACTCGATCTCAACCTTCTCCTCATCGGGGCTATAATCATTGACAACTATGTTGGGTGCACCAAGCATCACCCCAATATCTATCTTATCAATCATGCCTTTTTTGTCTACCTTATCATCCTTTTCAATCACGACTAATTTTTTCTGTTTTCTCAATCCATCAAGCATCTTTCCACTCCTAGTAATAATTGACATCACATGACCATCATTTTTCACATTTGCAAGAGTATCACTTGGAAGGGTACCTTTTAAATGAGGGTTCATTTGGGATGAGAGATGATTCATTTGAGCCTCTAAATATTTTATGGATGTCGAGTGGGAACTCACCGTTTGAAGAAGAGTAGACACCTCACTTTTTAAGTCTTTCATTATCCATTGATTCAACCTTTTTCAGCACCTTTGAAAACATATCTTTAATTTCTGAGTTTTTAGGGTCACTTACACTTGGTTGGAATGGTGAAGACTCGACTTTGGGTGAAGATACATAAGGGTTAACACTTCAGTGATTATAGCGGTCACAGTGTCTCTCACTCTCTCTCTATTAAACTTTACGGTCTCGACCTTGCTCTCTATCCCTCTATTGAGTGACTTTATCTTAGTTCCAACCTTGTTATCATCCCTAGGATGCCAAGGGCCTTGATTGGCACCTTGATACCCCGGCTGAGAACCCGCTGATAGAAAATAAGCTTCCTCATCCATATGAGAGTAAGCACCCTCCTCATGACCTTTTAAACCATAAGTAACCATGACATTAACACTTTTGGTCCTAGCTCCTATCATATACTTGGCCAACAAATCAATCTGGGTCATCATTTTTTCCATTGTCTCATCTCTCTCCTCCTCCTTCTCCTTATCTCACTAGTCATTATGGAGGAAGTAACACCCGACAAAACTTCAGCATCTCTTGTATGCAATGCTCTATTAGTTTTTGTCATTCGGTCTAAGAGAGCTGAAGTGAGACCATATGCTTAATCCATAATGGATCTACCTGCAATGTTGTTAGCTACCGATTTATTCGCAGAGTCTAGTGCTCGATAAAATCTTTGGAGAAGAACCCCTTTTGGTAATCCATGGTTTGGACATAACAATAGATTCTTATTGAATCTTAACCATACCTCATGCAATGGCTAATCAATAGTTGCAAATTATTTTTAATCTTATCTCTCAATTGTATCATACGTGAGGGTGGAAAGAATATGACCAAGAAGGCTTCAACCAACCCATTCCATGTCCTAATGGAGCCCTCAGGGAGCTCTTCAAGCCATGCGGTTGCCTTTCCCACGAGGGAGAATGGGAACAACCGAAGTTGGTGAGACTTGAGTTATGTTTTTTATATTGAGGGGCTGGCAAATTTTGACAAAATTTTGGATATGTCGATTTGCATCTTCATGGGCCAGCCCTCCAAATAGCCTCTTCGTTTATAACAAGTGCAATATTGTACTCGTTACATAGAATACAACGTTGCCAATGGTTGGAGGTAGCTGAATGGCACCCACGACACTATGGACAATAGGCCTATCCTCCACATCCATAAATCCATCCACACTTTCTTAATCACCTTCTTGGCTCATATGCAACCTACTCAAACCAACAAAAATAATGAAAAAGTAAAAGAGAAAAAATGCTCAATAAAAGTGAATCAAAAGACAATAAAATAGCAAATCAAAAACCATTCCCCGGTAACAATGCCATTTTTGATGATGTTCAAAAGCACTCTACCGAAGAAGGTGGTAACGATTCTCAAGCAAAACAATAAGTAACCTAATGGATGTCATGGTCGAATCCATGGCGAATGGTACGAAGACTTACCACTAAATATTGAATATCAATTCACTAGAGTAAGAAATTGTTTGAACAAGCAAAAGTAAAAATTTGGGGAAAAGGTTTGAGAAATAACAATTCCCAATGTAGCAATCAAAAACGTAAACACAATTTGTTTAATCAAGAGTTGGAAGACTAGGGGTGTACTTCCGGTGGTGTCTACAATAGGATAGGGGTTGATTATTCAACCAAACTTTCAATTAATAGCATGGGCAACTTGGTTTAAGCTATAATTAGTAGTTTTTCAACCTACTAAATATATTTACTGTGGTCCTTATTCAAGCTCCATAGTTTGACATCAAACCAACCAATTAATTTTTAGGTGAATCAAACTATTTCTAGATTTGATTCTTATATGGGAATTTCTTGTAATCAAGCTATTTCTAGCCTCAATTTATTGCAAAAATCTCAAATCTCGACTATTGATTTCATACCCAATTTATGAACTCCTCTTTCAAGCAAGTACATAATTAGTAAGCTAAATCAGTGTTTACAACCATCAATTTTATAATTAAAATATAAAGAATTCAATATACCCATACTCAATAATCAATTATAAGGATAAATAACCAACACCTATTCCCAAATCCAAACGCCCATCATACACACACCTCTAAAAATGAGCTTAGCTACTCATAGTAAAGGAATAAGAGAAGATACCAAATGGGTTTTCCAAAATTTCATTCATTATGCAAGCTAAATTCAAATTCCAAGCTCTAAATTATCTACAATGGTGTTTTTTACTAGAGAAGAAGAAGAGATAAATTATACTCTATTAACTATCTTCCTTGGGAAAGTAAAAATTATTGAATAAAGTTGGTACAGATCCCAAAAAAGGTTTTAGAACCTTCCTAAATGTGTCATACACAATTGGAAAAAATTCCCCTTCAGGCAAGGTGCGAAACGAGCGGTGAAGGCACCTGTGGATGCCCCTTGGGACTTGTGGCTTTCAGGTGAACAATTTCCTAGGTAGTGATGTCCATGTACTTGTGCTGTCAGGTGTAGAGGAAGGGGAAATAGCCCTTGGCGATGTGCGGCTCGCATGTCTCTTTGCCCATCTTAGCAGACCTTTGCCCTTCCGATCATCTATGTACTTTAGCTTCCATTTTAAGCTCTTTTGGGTTCAAATCACCTTCTTCCTTCAATTGACTAAGAGTACATACATTTAAGATAATAAAGGCAATAAGAACCTCTAAATCGCATCAAAATATGGCAATAATTCATGAATAAAAGATTAATAAGTTAGTAGATTACCAACTTATCACCAGCCTATTATGGCTATATATTCTCAGAGTAGAGCAATTTATGGCATACCTACCTACAGGCTGACCCTCAGAGTTGAGCCTTTATGGCATACCTTCAGAGATCACATACTAAAAGACATAACATGTGTACTGATAACGCTCAAAGTACCACTCCAATTAAGAAGCGTAAGCGATCGTTGTCAAATATAGAACCCAACAAAGGTTGGGGTCGATCCCACAGAGAATATGGTGAAAGTTAAGTCTTTAGTGAATTAGTTGACTAATGGTCAATAGTTTCCGGTAAATAACAGGGGGGTTTTGTGTGAACAATGTGTAAACAAAAATAAACAATAATATATGGGAGATAATCAGTAGGAGAATGAACTAGGGAAGTGTTTACCACGGTATTGGTAACGATGTCGATTCTAAGCTTAACCGGGTTCTTTCTATATTCGTATCACGATGTGATTGAATTAATGGTATCATCTAAACGTTTCTCAACCAAATAGACGAATTTACTTTTCAATTCTCTCGAACTTGAAAAGGTGTGCGTTTATATTTCAATCCTAAACATCAAGTAGATTAATCTAGTTACAGCATTAATCATAAGACGAGAGTTGGTAGTCTCGAATCCTCGTCATTAATCAAGTTTCCCGGTTTTAATCTCTTTACTCAAGCAAATTAAACCTAGGCATGTTCTAATGTTTGCAACCACTAGAAAACGTTAAGCATGAATGATTAACAACGTGACAATCATATATATTGAACCCGTCGCTATCCGGAATCTATATCGCTACTTTAGCCATGGCTCCCACAACCCTAGTTGTGGGAGTTTAGTTAATCATGCTAGAAGAAGAAGAGAAGAAAGTCATATTCATAATAGAGAGAAAAGATTCTTACAATATAATGAAAACAATCTTCAAATATCCAAGAACAAGAAAAAACCAAGATCCCAAGAACAAATCAAGAACGAGATTGAGAAGAAGGAAAACGTGTGTAGCGTGTTTCCTCTCTCAAAAATCGCTCAAAACTCTCCTACAATTATTGGGAGAACTATTGTAAAAAGCTTGACATGTAAAATAAACCTAACATAGGGTATTTATAGAAGTCTAGGAAATAAAGTCCCAAAAACGTTCGGATTCCGCGTAGCAGACTGCCTAAGTGTGACGGCTTGGGTAACGGACCGTCACTGGCTTGACGGACCGTTGCCTGGACTGTCACCACTGGGCAGTGGACTGCCTCAACTTGACGGTTGGGGTTGACGGACCGTCACAAGCTTGACGGTCCGTCACTCTGACCGTCACTCTTATCCAGAACGTCGTTTTGCTCGTATTTCCTTCCGTTTCCGTGTTTGTCTCCCTTTCCTGAAAACATAACATAAAACATCAAAAACGACGACGGTTGCTTGAAAACGTACGATTATTCTTAGTTTAAAGGAGTCAAAAGTGTCGTAAAGTGGCGGCACATCAACACCCTCAACTTAGACGTTCGCTTGTCCTCAAGCAATATAACATAAAAACAATAATACGACGACTCAACTAAGAAAACAAACTCGTGTCTCTAGCAACTCATGGTCATTCATTAGTTCAATAAATCAAGCTCCCTCGTAGCACACAAATGTATGAAACGCTAACTTGCAAGGATCCAAACATGTCATTCCGATATGATAGAATATTATGCATACACACGCACAGCTATCCTAACAGTCAATAGACAATACAGAAATCTTGGTGCCCTCACCACAAAGAAGTCCTTCACACAAGATTTAGGACTAGGTAAGACGCTCACACTCACAAACGAGTTCAAACAATGCACATGCGATGCCATAGGCTTGCCCTTACTATTCTATCTTGGTTTTTTAGAAAGCCACTCAGGATCACTACAGGACTTGTTTAGACTTGTAATGAGGCTTCGGGTGCAGGTAGGATACGTTTGGGGAATAGTGACAAAACCCTCCTTGGAATCACCGACCTACTCTTTCCACCTAACTTTACTTTGTCCATCCTTATTCACCTCTTTATTCCATTCTTATTCACCTTTTGATTTCCTTCTTTCTGGCTACAGGTGCGGCCCCTTTATTTTGACAATTCTTTTTATTTCTTTTTCGTTCTTTTTCATCTCTTTTTTTTTCTTTCTTTTCTTAGACACACACCCGGAATTTTCATTCTATTCACAACCAATCTTATTCATATCCTATTTTTCTTCTCATTTACCTCTATAGTAGCCACCCTCCACTTAGGCTGATTGCCTGAGTTGAGGTGCACGATGTCCAAGGAAGGACCAGGGCCAAAATAGTGATTCAAAGTTAAACAGGAACGGTGACAGGTTATTGAAAGAACATGGTCAATTATGGCTCAAACAGGGATCAAAGGGATTATGCGTTTGGACGGTCTTATAGGCTAAGTGGACTGCACACAAAAAGGGCCTGTGATTCTTTCCTAAACAACCAACTTCAAACTTAACAAAATAGACCGGGCAAGTTCTAGATGCATGCACATAGTAAGAATTTATAACAATACGCTCACACACACTTGCACCAAGAAACTATACCATTTCCAACTATCAAGACAACAACTCGGCTTAAGCATACTTATTCCAATCATAACCACACAATGACATCCAAGGATCCAGACAGTCAGTCATTTCAAACATCAGTACAAAACCAGAAAATTTTCAGAGGGGCTCATTTTAGTCAAGAAAAATGCCACATGCTTGCTATAGACACTAGAAGACAACTCAAAATTTAAACGACAACCTAAACATGCCAGTTCTACTAGATAGCACACTGGAGGGAAAAGAACTCGGCAACAAAAACCCTCGGTGGTGACTCACAGGTTTCCCAACACCCTCAACTTAGACTCATGCATTGTCCCCAATGCATACATGTGAAAACTAAAACTGTGAGAATAAGGAATCCCTGTGAAGTCCATAGGACTCAAATTCTGACATGATGTTGGAGACCGTCAGGGTCTCCAAAGCAGGAGAACTCGATGGAGTGTGTGCACGCGACAACCTCATGTTGCGTTCCAGCTTCCTCTTTTATTTGCTCCATAGCTAGTCGCGACAACTTCTTCGCTCTTTCTTTGCAGATTCTCTTGCGGTGTTTTCGTTTTCTTGATCTATTTTCACCGCTTTCCTTTACCTGCTTCTCCTTTTGCGATCGCGACCTTACTCTCAGAATAGCTCGGGTTTCAACACAACCCTTCTCCTCAAGATACACATCCGCAGGGACTTCCTCAATAACATTGACGACCGCGACCACCCATATGTCACTTGGTTGCTTCATCAATTTGGACATATCGAACTTGACCACTTCGTTGTTTAATCTGAAGGTCAGTTCATTTCTTTCCATGTCAACCAATACTCTTGCCGTAGCTAATAATGGTCGTCCCAATATTATGGGAACTTCAAAATCCACTTCGCAATCCAAGATCACAAAGTCAGCGGGGAATATAAGCTTACCAACCTTGACTAGCACATCGGACAATATTCCCACCGGTCGCTTTACCGAACGGTCAGCCATCAACACTCTCATGGACGTTGGTTTAGGTGGCTTGTAGACTGCTAGCGGCATCAAGTTGATGCTAGCACCAAGATCACATAAGGCTTTCCCGAAGTTGAGCTTTCCAATGGTGCAGGGAATAGTAAACGCGCCTGGGTCTTCCTTCTTTTCGACTAACAACCTTGAGGAAATAGCGCCGCAGTGGTGGAGGTTATCTTCTGGTTCGAAACTTACCGACCTCTTCTTTGTAATCAAGTCCTTCATGAACTTGGCATATCCGGGCATTTGTTCAAGCGCTTCCACCAATGGGATTTTTATTGATATCTGCTTGAGCATGGTCAGGAAATTCAGGAACTTACCATCTTCCGTTTTCTTCTTTAGGCGTTGTGGGAAGGGAGGCGGTGGCCGAGGCATCATAGTTGGAGGCTTTTCAGCTTCCTTGCTTTTCTCCGCGAGCTTTTGAGTAGCCTCTTCAACCTCTTTGTCATTGGCGTCATCACCCTCAACTTGAGTCTGAATTACCGGATGTGATTCCGGTAATATTTTGCTGCTTCTTGTAGTGATCGCCATACAGCTCGCGTCGTTCCTCGAGTTTTGAATTGTGTCACTCGGCAAGGTACCTGTCTTCCTTTGGTTTAGAGATGCCGAGATTAAGCCCACTTGCTGCTCCAATTGCTTAATCGAAGTGGAATGCGCCTCCACTATTTGACTCATGACCGATAACTCAGTCCTTATCTCCTTCACCCCAGAGTCAGTCGATTCTACCTTCAGCAACATCTTCGCCATCATGTTCTCTAGCTTGGAAGTCCCTGCCTCGTTGCTAGCTTTATCCCGATTACCAGGTGGTACATACAACCCACCTCTATCAGTGTTATTCTTCCAGTTTCCTTGCTCGCGATCTCTGTAACCAGCTTTCTCATAGTAGTTGTCCTTCTGATAGGTCCGACCTTGGTTTCCTTGGCCATTGGCCTGGAAACCCCCAAGTAATTCGCCTCCTCATCAGTTTCCAACTCTACTGCTCTACCTTGGGAACCCACAGCTTTTACCTTCTCGATACCTCCTGAAAACAAGTGCTTTGTCAGTAGGTCCAACTGCGTTTTCAGATGCGCCATGTCTTGGTCGCGCTCCTCCTCTTTTCTGCGCTGCTCAGCTGACATACCAACTACATAAGTGCTAGCTGCTACCTCTGTATCCCGTGTATGCCAGGCCCTGTTGGTTTTGGTGAGCCTGTCCAAAGTAGTTGTGGCCTCAACAAAAGTGAGACCCATGAATGCACCACCTGCTGCGTTGTCTAACGTCGGCTTGGTAGCCGAATTCAGTGCCCTGTAGAACGTCTGCATCAAAAAGTTGTCGGTCAACTAATGGTTCGGGCATTGTGTCAGCTTCTTCTTGAACCGCAACCAAGTCTCATGTAACGCTTCGTGGGGTTGCTGTCTGAAATTACTAATTTCATCCCTCAACTGTATCATCCTAGAGGGAGGAAAGAACCTTTCTAGGAAAGCTCCTTTCAACTCTCCTCAAGTTGTGATAGAGTCGGGGGTCAGCTCTGTCAACCACAATGCTGCCTCATCAGACAGAGACAACGGAAACAACCTGAGCCTGATTGATGTCTGACTTACTCCAGGCAACTCGAACGACTTGCAGATGCCCACGAAATTCATCAGGTGCTGGTTTGGATCATCACCAGCGGCACCACGGAACACTCCTCTCAAGTTAAACAGCTGGATCATCGTGCTAGTGATGTTGAACTTGGCTCCGGGCGCTAGCGGTGGAAGAGCAATGGCGCCCGTAGCGCCAACTCCATCCAAGTCGATATCCTCATCATTCAGCATAACATCGTCCTGCAGACCACCATCATTCAGATTTTGTTGGCCCTGCAGTTCTGCAGCGAGCCTTGCTGCCTCTTGTTGCCTGCGGCGCCATATCCGCCTGAATGTTTCTAGCAAGTCGGGGATTGTAAAATATGGTAATGTTGATTCACCCGAGCGTCGAGGTTACTTGGCATGCACAACCTCATGTACCCTGTCAAAAACAAAAACAACAAATAAAAGCGTAAAGCAGGAACAGTATGACTAAGAAGTAAAAATAAACACACCGGACTTAATAAACAAACCGTAATTCCCCAGCCAAACGGCGTCCAAAAATTTGATAACGCTCAAAGTACCACTCCAATTAAGAAGCGTAAGCGATCATTGTCAAATGTAGAACCCAACAAAGGTTGGGGTCGATCCCACAGAGAATATGGTGAAAGTTAAGTCTTTAGTGAATTAGTTGACTAATGGTCAATAGTTTTCGGTAAATAACAGGGGGGTTTTGTGTGAACAATGTGTAAACAAAAACAAACAATAATATATGGGAGATAATCAGTAGGAGAATGAACTAGGGAAGTGTTTACCATGGCATTGGTAACAATGTCGATTCTAAGCTTAACCGGGTTCTTTCTATATGCGTATAACGATGTGATTGAATTAATGGTATCATCTAAACATTTCTCAACCAAATAGACGAATTTACTTTTCAATTCTCTCGAACTTGAAAAGGTGTGCGTTTATATTTCAATCCTAAACATCAAGTAGATTAATCTAGTTACAGCATTAATCATAAGACGAGAGTTGGTAGTCTCGAATCCTCGTCGTTAATCAGTTGCGGTTTTAATCTCTTTTACTCAAGGCAATTAAACCTAGGCATGTTCTAATGTTTGCAACCACTAGAAAACGTTAAGCATGAATGATTAACAACGTGACAATCATATATATTGAACCCGTCGCTACTCGGAATCTATATCGCTACTTTAGCCATGGCTTCCACAACCCTAGTTGTGGGAGTTTAGTTAATCATGCTAGAAGAAGAAGAGAAGAAAGTCATATTCATAATAGAGAGAAAAGATTCTTACAATATAATGAAAACAATCTTCAAATATCCAAGAACAAGAAAAAACCAAGATCCCAAGAACAAATCAAGAATGAGATTGAGGAGAAGGAAAACGTGTGTAGCGTGTTTCCTCTCTCAAAAATTGCTCAAAACTCTCCTACAATTATTGGGAGAACTATTGTAAAAATCTTGACATGTAAAATAAACCTAACATGGGGTATTTATATAAGTCTAGGAAACAAAGTCCCAAAAACGTTCGGATTCCGCGTAGCGGACTGCCTAAGTGTGACGGCTTGGGTGACGGACCGTCACTGGCTTGACGGACCATCGCCTGGATCGTCACCACTAGGCAGTGGACTGCCTCAACTTGACAGT